>CM054061.1:303197332-303354367 GCA_028641055.1 Alopecurus myosuroides
GAAAATGATGGAGGCACTGATGGGGAAAACCAAGGAGTCCACGGAACCACCCGTCACCACCAACGATGTTAGCTCGGACGAAGAATCCATTCCGGATATCGACGAGATGGAAGCTAACATTGCTTTAGTAAGGCGAAAGCCAAAGCGAAAGTCGATAAAAAGGCTAAGAGTGGTGGGAGCTCCGAGGGCTCCAAGTCTCAATCGGCTAACGGTTCGGGGTCTCACTCTAAAGTTCCACCACCTCCCAATTATGATTCTATCCACCCTATTGCCATTATGCCACACATGGTTAATGTTGGAGTTCCTCCCATGCTTAACACTAACGAGTTCTCTTCTTGGAAGTTCGATATGGAGTCTCACATTTCAGGATCTTGCACCGCATTGTGGAGAAGCATTCTCCATGGATTCCACCCTCACGATCCGAACAACTTGACTCCAAGAGAGGATGTGGAATTTCAACTCAACAAGACCACTCTTGTGACTATACAAAAGGCTCTCCCAAGAGAACATCTTGAACACATTCGCGGTATCAAGACCGCCAAGGAAGCTTGGGATAAGCTTGACTCCTTGTTCCAAGGCAATGCAAGCATCCAATCATCCAAATATGATGTTGCTCTTGACAAGTCCGAGAACTTTGTCATGCTTGAAGATGAAAGTACAGAGGAGCTATATAGAAGAGTGGTCACCCTTGGCAATCAATTAAGGGACTTTGGAAAAGAGGAAATCTCCGATGAGTGGATCAAGAGGAAATTTGTCAAGGCCATAACCCCTTTTGAGAAGAATCTCTCCACTAGCATTCGAACAAGATCCGACTACAACTCCCTCAACTCCATTGGTGTCCTTAGTGAGTTCATAGCCATATCCTTATCTCACAAGAGCGCGGATGATGCTCTTGCTCGCTCAAGAGGCCATGGGAAGTCTCCTAACCTTGCCTTGAAGTCTAAGGCCATGGCCAAGATAGAAGAAGTGGATGATGATGATGATGATGAGGACTATGAAGATACATACAAGGGTGCCCACAAATGTATTGCTCTTGCCATGCAAGGGTATTGGAAGAGATGGGAGGCTCACAAGGCCGGTGCCCCTAGACCTTCAAGGAACAAGACCTTTAGGAAGAAAGGGGAGCGGCCAAGGACATGTTACAATTGTGGAAGTGCAAACCACTTCGTCAAAGAGTGTCTCTTTGAGCCACGAGAAGAGAATGAAGGGAATCTTGTTCGCAAGGACAAGAACAAAGCTCCACAAAACAAGAACCTCGCTAGAAGAGTCCCAAGGGCTCTATATGTTCAAGAGGGCCCCACATTGGAAACATACTACTCCGGAGATGAAGGAGAAGATGAAGTTGTAGGTGTTTCCCACGTCGCCATAGCTACGACTTCCTCTTCATCGGTCTCTCTATTTGAATCTCCCAATGAGAAGGCATCGATCCGACCTACATGTCTCATGGCAAAAGACACCGCGGTAAAATCTTCCACCTCCAAGTCTATTATCACTAGCTCTCCCTCATTATTGGATTGTGTTGGAAACATTGTTGATGATGAGGAGGCCAAGAACCTAGGATCTTGGTTATGTAGTCTTGAAGGTGAAACTAAAGAAAAGGTAAAAGCTCTCCTAAGGCAACTTGATGAGGCTAACTCCCTCATCGATGAGAAGGAGGAGATCATCATGACCTTGGAGAACCATGGCGGTAGCAATGATAATCATGATGACGAACTCATCAAGGCTCTTGAAAAGGAGAGATCCATGAGAGCCTCTCTTGAAGAGAAACTATCTAGTCTACAAGAGACGTATGCTATTAGTGTTTCAAAGCTTAGAAAAGATAACGAAAAATCTCTTGCCAAGCTTAAGAAAGAACATGCCAAATCTCTTGTTTTACTTAAAGAATTTGAAGAGGAAGAGTTGAAGCTAGGAATAGCTCACGAAAAACTTGGCTAGGAGCATGACAAACTAAAAGGGGAGTTTGCATCTCTCAAAGAAATTCATGACAAACTTGCCAAGTCTCGAATCAAGCTTCTAGCTCAACAATCTAATAAGCATGTTGCATCTTCATCAAATAGCATTGTTATTGTGCCTACCTCTTCTACTACAACTAACATTGTAGGGAAGAAAAGAATTCTCAATGATGCAATAAGCTCTCAAGGTGCCAAGAAAGGAAAAGAGGGACTTGGCTTTGTTTCCAAGTCAAAGAAGAAATCCAAGAATGTCACCTCTCCCTCCCGAAATGTTATCTTTGTGAAATAGGGTGAGGTGACCAAAGAGAAGGAGACCAACGCCATTATGAGAGGTGATACCTCTAGGGGGAGCATCACTCATAATGATTTCGCCAGAAAATATAACCCATCTTATGTTCTTATGAAATCTAGAGATGGACATGTTTATGCTAAATACGTTGGTACTTCTTATGGTGATGATTATCATTGGAGTATTTGGGTTCCTAAGACCCTTGTGACTAACAAAAGAGGACCCATTGAAGGATGGGTACCTAAATCAAGAAATTGATCTCTTGTAGGGAAACGCTTCCGGATCAAATAGATGGACAGTGGATAGTGGTGCATCCCAACATATGACCGGAAGCCATGACGCAATAAGTAATATTGAACCTCCTTTACCACATCTCAATTGCGTTACAATTGGTGACAAGTCCGAGCTTAAGGTATTGGGACGAGGCAAGGTAGCTATCTCAAATGATTTATCAATTGAGAATGTTCTCCTTGTTGAGTCCCTTGGCTATAACTTGATGTCCGTTCTTCAACTTGCAAATTGTGGTTTTACCTCGTTCTTTAATAAAGAGAGTGTGATTGTCACTTGGGAGACTTCTCTTAAAGTAGCCTTTGTTGGGTTTGTCGAGAACGGCATGTATGTAGTGGACTTCTCTAAAGAAGACACGTGTGCCGCGACATGCCTAATGGCTAAAGTTGATGTGGGGTGGCTTTGGCATCGCCGACTAGCCCACACCAATATGAGAATGTTACATGACCTCCAAAGTGGCAATCACGTTCTAGGACTAACCAAAGCTAAGTTTGCTAAAGATCGTGTGTGTAGCTCTTGTACCTTTGGCAAGCAACATGGAGAACAACACCCAACCAAGACAACTATCTCCACCACAAGAATTCTCGAGCTCATTCACTTAGATCTCTTTGGCCCACTATCCTATGATAGCCTCGGAGGAAAGAAGTATTTCTTGGTGATTGTGGATGATTATTCAAGATATTGTTGGGTGTATTTCTTCAAGAGGAAAAGTGAAACTCAAAATAGAGTCATCGAGTTCATCACTCTAGTGGAGCGCCAACACAATGCTACCATATTGGCCATTCGGAGTGATAATGGCTCAGAGTTCAAGAACTACACCGTTGAGGGTTTTCTTAGTGAAGAAGGCATTGCTCATCAATATTCCACTCCCTATACCCCTCAACAAAATGGTGTTGCAGAGAGAAAGAACCGGACTTTGATGGATGCGGCTAGAACTATGATTGCGGAGTTCTCTTCTCCCTATAACTTTTGGGCCGAAGCCGTCTCCACCGCTTGTCATGCTACCAACCGGCTCTATCTTCTCAAGATCTTGAACAAGACTCCCTATGAGATTCTCACGGGCAAGAAACCGGATGTATCTTATTTCAAGGTCTTCGGTTGCAAGTGCTTCATTCGCAAGAAAGGAAAACGGTTGTCAAAATTTGAGACTAGATCTTATGAGGGTATCTTTGTTGGCTATGCCACGAATGCTCACGCCTATAGAGTCTACAACAAGTCCACTGGGCAAGTTGAAGAAGCTATAGACGTAGTGTTTGATGAGGACAACGGCTCCCAAGGGGGGCGTATAGATCATGGTGTTGTAGGAGATGCAATTCCTCCCATCGTCATAAGAAGAATGGGGATTGGTGAAATAATTCCCATTGAGGGTTACCGGATGACGGAGGGAGAAGAACTATGCCCCACTCAAGTGGAGCCATTGACTACACCCATTGATGATCAAGCTATCCAACAAGATGCACCAAGCCCTCAAGCTAACAATCAAGGCCAAGCTAATGAACAAGGCCAAGCAACTCATCTAAATCATGATCAAGATTCTATCATTGTTGAGAATGCTCAACCTAGTGGTGATTCATCACCCATGATTGATCAAGGACAAAATGAAGATGGACATGTCTCCGATGAAGAAGGTGATTCTCAATCCATATCCAAGGAATCTTTGGAGGAGATACTAGCACGAAGAGCAAAGAGAAGGCTAGAGAATCTTGAACGAGCGGGTCATACGGAGGACAAGATTCTTGGACAAGTTCGTGGAAGAGTGGTCACAAGAAGGCAATTGGCGGATTTTAGCAAGGCTCATGCTTTTGTCTCTTTCATTGAACCCAAGAAGGTATATGAAGCTCTCGAAGATCAAGATTGGCTTGAAGCCATGCATGATGAACTCAATAACTTCGAGCGCAACAAAGTGTGGAAATTAGTGCCAAGACCCAAGGATTGCAAAAATGTCATTGGCACCAAATGGATGTTCAAGAACAAGCAAGACAAAGATGGCATTGTCATTCGCAACAAGGCAAGATTGGTGTCCCAAGGTTTTTCTCAAGTCGAAGGTATCGATTTCGGTGAAACCTTTGCTCCCGTAGCTCGCCTTGAATCCATTCGCATCTTACTTGCCTATGCATCTCATAATAACTTCAAGTTACAAAAAATGGATGTCAAAAGTGCTTTCCTTAATGGTCCCATTAATTAGTTAGTATATGTCAAGCAACCTCCGGGTTTCGAGGATCCCAACCACCCCGATCATGTCTATAAACTTGATAAGGCGCTCTATGGACTTAAACAAGCTCCACGTGCGTGGTATGAGCACCTTAAAGAGTTTCTAGTAGATCGCGGGTTTAATGTTGGTTTAATCGATCCCACCCTCTTTACCAAGACGGTTGGAGGTGACTTGTTCATATGCCAACTCTATGTGGATGACATCATTTTTGGGTCTACTAACACTTTGTTCAATGAGGAGTTTTGCAAGCTTATGACCGATAGGTTTGAGATTTCTATGATGGGAGAGTTGGAGTTCTTCCTTGGCTTTGAAGTAAATCAATATTATGAAGGGACTTTCATCAAACAAGCCAAATACACTCAAGACATGCTCAAGAGGTTTAATATGAATGATGCCAAACCTATGAAGACTCCTATGTCCACGACCACCGACTTGAAACCCGACCCCAATGGTAAAGAGCTAGATCAAAAGGTATACCGCTCCATGATTGGCTCTTTGCTCTACCTTTGTGCATCTAGACCCGATATCATGTATAGCGTAGGTAAATGTGCAAGGTTTCAAGCCTCCCCAAGGCAAAGTCATTTGGAAGCTGTGAAACGAATCTTTCGATATCTAGTTCATACCCCAAACTTCGGTCTTTGGTACCCCAAGGGTTCAAGCTTTCAGCTCATTGGATACTCGGATGCGGATTATGAGGGAGATAAGACGGATAGGAAGTCCACATCCGGGGGTTGTCAATTCCTTGGCCGCTCCTTGGTATGTTGGTCTTCTAAGAAGCAAAATTGTATTGCTCTCTCCACTACCGAGGCCGAGTATATCTCCGCGGCAAGTTGTTGTGCCCAATTGCTATGGATGAGGCAAACCTTGAAGGATTATGGTATTCATTTTGACAAGGTGCCTCTTCTTTGTGACAATGAGAGTGCTATCAAGATCGCCTACAGCCCGATTCTTCACTCCAAGACGAAGCACATTGAGATCCGTCATCATTTCATTCGGGATCATGTTGAGAAAGGTGATATTGATCTCTCATATGTCTCCACGACGGATCAACTTGCCGATATCTTCACGAAGGCCCTTGATGAACCAAGATTTCGAGCTTTGAGGAATGAACTAAATGTCATAGATTCCTCCAACTTCACTTGAAACCTTGCATATCTACCCTAATTATGCATGCTATTAGGCTTAGATGTAGGCATGGACATAGGGGGAGCGCTACTCAACTCATGAATATGCACTCCTCCTATTATGCGAAAAACAATTCATCATTGCATATCTAGTCAATTGTGACTTATTGTGCTTAATTGTGAGTAGTAATTTTGGACCCAAGATATATCTTCGCGGTGCCAAGTTACACACTCAAACATGGTGGCTTCGGCCACCGACCTTTGGTATGTTTTGGATCTTTCACGCCTATCATATCTCCGTCTTGACAACTCGTACGGGTTCGGTCTTCTTCCTTTTATTGCTTCTTGCGAACCCCTCCGAGTAATGTCTCTCGTATATCAGTGACGATTTTCCAACCCAAGCCTCCCTTTCCCAAACCAATGTTTCTATCGAAATGCTCGCGTTTTTACAATCTTGGCGCGAAAATTTGGTTGGGCGGAGGCTCCGATGAATCCACCGGAGGCTCCGCTGCCCCTGTCCACCGGAACACCACCGGAGGCTCCGCTGGCTCATATTTGTTTAGCGGGCCCGAAATTGACTATTTTTGTGGACAAGGGGCGGAGGCTTCGGTGGGAACCACCGGAGGCTCCGCTGGGGGGAGAGGAGGCTCCGGTGAAACCACCGGAGGCTCCGCCGGGGGCAGTTTTTCGTGGATAAGGGCTGGGGCGTGCGGGGGTAAGTGAGATCCAATCTCATTTTCCCCCACCCGCCCCCTTTCTTCTTCCTCACGAACTGCCGCCGCCTCCAAGCTTTTCGCCGCCGGATTGGGGAGCTCCACCGTGGGGAGACCTTCTCCTTGCCTTGGGACGCCCCGGGAACCTTCCCTCCCTCCTTTTTCACCATGGACGACGCGGGTATGTGCTCTCTCTCTCTCATCTAGTTGATGGATGGGATGCATAGGAGTTCATGTTCTTGCTCTCTAGATTCGTGGATTTGGAGTTTTAGGAGTGGAAGTTCTCAAGTACAAACCCTATCAACCTAGATAATGCGTGTTAGGCTTGAATCGTTGCGGTTGTAGGGAAGTTTGGTTTGCCCTAACCCTAGTTATTCAACCCTAACACCATGTGTATCTTGGTTTCTTGGATTTGTGCGTGCTTTACTAACTCGAGCATTACTCTTCCTTCATGATCTCTTTGCTTTTCTCTTAGATGCTTCCGGTTCCAAGGGGGTCCGTTACAAGACCACGGGTCGTCGCAAGACTCCTCAAGTGGATGAGATTGAGGAAGAACTTGATAACACTCAAACCAAGCGCAAGCGGTTCCCGGCCACCGAGAAAAAGCTGTCAAAGAAGAACACCGCCAAAACTGCCTCCAAGATGTCCGAGGCGGTTTTTGTGAAGGAAAGGCGTGAGAAACCCTATGTGGTTGCCCGTGGTCGCTTGATGCCACAATTCCGAGGCAAGGATCCACGTTTCCATACTGTTTTCCAAGGGCAAATCTATAATGAGATATTGATGAGGAGGCCGAAGGATAATGTCGTCCCTCAACACGCCATCAACCTTGGGCACATGGAAAGGAACCACAACTACTTTGGGGAGACTCTTGAGCTCATTGAGAGGTTTGGACTTGGTCCCATAATCAGTCTTCAACAAGATTTTGATGAAGATCTTGTATGTCAGTTTCTTGCCACCGTTCATCTCTCCAATGAGACCGAACGCCACCTCATTTGGATGACTAAGGGAATACAACTTGACATCAAGTGGAAAGATGTTGGCACTCTTCTTGGTTACCCGGATTTTGGTCCATTTGCTGAGGGTGAAGAGTTTGCTAATGGATGGTTCCGAGTTCATGTCATCAACACTGTGTCACTTTCCAAGGATCAACTCACTCCTCTCTATCACTGGAAGAAGTACGCCGTTGGGTTCGTCAAGGGTCTCTACCCCACATATGATATCATGTTGCGCATCTATAGAGAGACCATCAACCCAAAGGCGGGGAATGTGGATGAGATCCAGGGTTTCTTGAAGAACCTCATGCTCCTAACTCATCAACAGCGGATGGCTGACACTCCTCGCAAGCTTGACGTGCTTGACTATATTTGGAATGAGCTGTGGCACACCGTGATCAACCGCAAGAATGCTTGCTTTGGACCGTTCATCATGAAGATCATCTTGGACGTGTGGGATGACAAGTTTCCGGATGAACCACTTGACGATGAGGGTTGGATCCCTCACACGGAAAAGAGACTCCTCATCAAGGACCACACGGAACCAATTGAGCATCCCACTCCCGCCGTTCGCAAGCACAAGGCCAAGCCCCGCATCATTGTTGATGAGGAAGAAGAAGAGGCCGGTCCATCTCAACCACCTCCCTCTAGCAATGCTTTCAAATGGATGGCAAGGGCCCTCAAGAAGGTGTTTCGTTTGAACAAGAAGATTGAGCAACATCAATGGGAATCTCATTATGATCAAGAACTCAAGAACCGCAACAAAGCTCAAGCCTCTCGTCAACGTCTCCGTGAGGAAGGTCTCTCCATTGACTCCCCGGTTCTTCCTAGCATCACGGATTGGGACAAATGGCAAGCAAAGGACTCCAAGGGCAAGCTAATTGAGTGGTCCGAGGAAGAAGGAGACGAAGCTACTAGCTCTCACCGCCGTGCCCCCTCTCCGGACCCGGAAGCCTCCTCCGAGTGATCTTCGGGACGTTAGCGTCTTGATCTCCCTCTTTTGGTATCTTGATGCCAAAGGGGGAGAGAGATATATATTAGGAACGGGCATTTGCATGGGTCTCCCTCAAGCTTGCTTCTTCGATTTGCATCTCTTATTTGCTTGAGGGAGTTTGGCTTCTTATTTGGTCATTTGGAACTTCGTGTGTTTACATTATTCCTATCTATCGTGAACCTCGTTATATTATGCATGTATGAACCTCGTATCATATTATCTATGTGTTATGTGTGTTATGTGATATCGTTGTCATATTATTCTTATATATCATGCCTAGATACTCTCAATATGAAAGGAGCATACCTTTAGGGGGAGCTCCGTTCATATTGTGTTTTTATCATGCAAATAGATATGTTGTCATCAATTACCAAAAAGGGGGAGAATGAAAGATCATCGTCCGTTTTGGTAATTATATGACAACATATCTACTTGATCTAATGTTTGTTCGATGAATGAAAATGCCCAGGTTAAATTAGGGTCACTATCTATATGGGGCAAGTGTTTATTTTATATGGAAAGAGCAAGGAGAAAGAAACCCAGGAAGCCATTTTGCGCAGGAGCGGAGGCTCCGGTGAATCCACCGGAGGCTCCGCCCAGGCTCCGGTGCGGATCCGGTGTGGGCTCCGCCCAAACCTCCCTCTGGTGCATAGGAGCGGAGGCCAGGGCGGAACCTCCGCCACTTCCACCGGAGGCTCCGCCACCGTCAACTACTGGGCCTGCACACACATTGGGTCCGGTGCACCTCCGGTGGAGGCTCCGCCCAAACACCGTTCTGTTGGATAAGAGCGGAGGCTCCACCGGAGCCTCCGGTGGACCTCCGGTGGCCTCCCTGGCCCCTGTGCAAATGGGCTCCGGTGGACGTCCGGTGGGGGCTCCGCTTAAACGTTGTTCTGTTGGATAAGTGCGGAGGTTCCCCCCGGAGGCTCCGGTGCGCCTCCGGTGGGCGGAACCTCCGCCACTTCCACTGGACCCTCCGCCCCGTGTTCCAGCAAACGTGAGCTGGTGCGCCGCACAACTGCGCAATTGACTAAAGCCCACCGGAGCCTCCGGTGAAACCACCGGAGCCTCCGGTGCTCCTGGACTGCAACGGCCTCTTAAATGGAAGGGGTATAAATACCCCTTCCCCTACCTCTTAAATGCTAAGCTTTCCCCATTTCTCTCTCCTAGCCATTAATGAAAGCTTCATCCGCCTAGATCTCCCACTCCGTCCACCCAATCACTCCCATACTTGGTGGAGAGCTAGAGGAGGCCTAGATCCACACTTCCACCAAAGGAATCTCAAATCCATCCACCACAACCTAGTAGATCTAGAATCCTACTTGAGGCCTAGAAACCTTAGTAGATCTTGTGCTTGTAGCTTCCACCTTGTTGCAAGAAGCTACGGATTGCTTGAGAGCCTCCATCCATCTTGTGGAGTGACCTCGAGCCCTTGTAAAGGTTTGGTCAACGCCTTCAAGTCGACCTCATAGTGGAAACGAGAATCTCCCTCACCGGAGAAGCTCAAGGAGAACAAGGTGTGCACAACCGTGCTATTGAGGAGCGCCTAGGTGGCTCCCCACCTCTCCAACGTAGACGTACTTCTCTTTGAGAAGGAACTACGGGAATCATATCCTTGTATCCTTGTTTACACTTGTTGTTTGCTTCACTACCTTACGCTTTACTTCCGTTGCACATATTTTCTTGTTCACATAGGTTGCTCACCTAGATGCACATCTAGAGAACATTATCTTATCTCGCTTAGCCTCACTAAAAAGAAAAGAAAAGAAAAATTGGTAGTCAACCTATTCACCCCCCCTCTAGTTGACCATAGTGCACTTTCACATGCTACTAACATAAACTTGATCAATCTAATGTAAAAGCATATGCGCGCTAAGATCATAAAACTTTAAACACAGGCATAATAAATAAAATTTTAATAATAAAGCATAGCAATTACTTTACATCACGAAAAGTAACTCAAATAAAGGATCATGAATAATAATGCAAAGAAAGGTAGACGTTTGTTTCAGGTATAGAGAAAGCATGGCAAAGTGATATTTCGATAGTCCTTAAGAGTGGGGCAAAACATAAATGCCAGGACACCTTCAAAGTTCATGAGGAAGACTAGAACAAATAATTTAAGAACAAATAATATCACATCATGAAGTAATTACTGATACTTATGAGACAAATGCACATAGAACTCAGAAAGCAAAAATGCTCTCTCAACTGTGCATAAAGTTATAAGATGGAGACTCAACATAAAAGTAAAAGAAAGGCCCTTCACGGAGGGAAGCAGGGATCACTCATGTGCTAGACCTTTTATTTTATTAAACAGAGGTATTAAAAGTTTGACACTGAGTGTCTATATTTTGGGAGATGTATGCTAATGTCAATGAATGGTAAACAGAAAATACAGTACGTCATAAGCCAACTGGATTCACAAGAGTGGCTACCATGGTGAAGGACGCAACTGGTGTAGAAGGACATCCCTCTTTCTCTTTTGTTTACACAATTATGCTTTGACTGATCAATCAGGGGGGAAAAATAGTGAAGAGAATTTGTTTGCATTAATTTGGGGCTAGGAACCCCGCTGCCAGATCTTCTATCATTTGGACAAGCGGATGAATCCACTAGTCGAGGGTGTGAAATCCAATCAACAAGTGAGATAAAAATTCTCTATTTACGTCCTCATGAGCAAAAAAAGGAACATAAAGCAGGAGTAATTTTGAAGGTTTTAAAGGTAACACATGAGCAATTTACTTTGGAATGGTAGTTAAATACCACATGTAGGTAGGTATGGTGGACACAATGGGAAAAACTTTGGTTTAAGGGAGTTTGGATGCACGAGTAGAGCTCAAACTTAGTACAGATGGAGGCTAGCAAAAGACTGGGAGCGACAAATCAAGAGAGCATAAGAGCCATAATCATGCATACCGACATAAGCATCATTAATTAAAACATAAGCAGTATCACAAGTTCAAAAACTAAGTGGTCATGGAGGCTATTCGCGACTGGTTTGTTTTCATAAATATGGTGTGAGCATGCGCCAAGTCAACCAAATAAAACATTCGAAAGAGAATACCATATATTGATGCTTTACTATGACAAGAACAACTCATGAATCTTTCAATACATATTAAACACTCTCAGAGGCTAATCATGCTACTCAATAACCACAAGGTTTTAAAACTAAAATAACATTTAGCATGGCATGAAAAAGACCTAGCCACAGTCTATGCAAGCTTCTACTAGTACTGTTATAAATTGTACTTCAAGCATCAGTTTTCTTTCTCCCAACAAGAACCATACAAAACATGCTTTAACAAAAATACTCTTTAAGATACAGCAAGCAAACATGAGAGTAATCACATAACACTACTAAAACTAACAACTCTAATAAGAGATGCATGCAAAAAGGAGCTAAATAAATGCAGCAGCTAGACAGAGATTAAGAATACAAAGTATTCTCATGAAAAAACGAAGCGTGTCACTCTCCAATAAAAGAATGTTGGGGTCCAACCAAGCTTATTTAAAAAGTAAAAACAAACTGAAAGCAAAAGCCGAAACAAAATGAAAACAAAAATAAAATACGCTCCAAGTAAAGCACATAAGATGAGCCCGAATAAAAATATAGTTTCACCAGAAGTGACCTGATAATTTGTTGATGAAGAAGGGGATGCCTTGGGCATCCCCAAGCTTAGACGCTTGAGTCTTCTTGGAATTTGCTTGGATGTACCACCGGGGCATCCCCGAGCTTAGGCTTTTCACTCTTCTTGATCACATCATATCATCCTCTTCTCTTGACCCTTGAAAACTTCCTTCACACCAAAATTCTCACAATCTTCATTAGCAACGTTAGTGCAATTGAAATAATAAATTCACATGGTTCAGTTCAAACGCAAGTCTAACACTCAAAAACACATTAGCTACTGTCACAACTTCTTTCAAAACTCTTTTTCTCAAAAGAACACAAAAAGAAAGAGATTAAGATGTAAATGCGATAAATGGCAGAAATCTGTCAAAACAGAACAACAGGTAAAGATCATTTTTTTAAATCTTCTGTTTCTCAAATCAAAAAGTGGTCTTCTAAAACAGTTTTGTATTTAACTCAGTATTAAGCACAAATAAACTCAGGTCATTTTGAGTTATCTGTGATTTTTAACAGGATTAACGGTGGACAACAGAAATCCGAAATATAGGCTCAACTTTCCACTAGAGGCTTTACTTGGCTCAACAAAAACTCAAACGAAAAGATATAGCCGGGTTGCTAAGGAAATAGACAACACCCAGGTGCAAATCACACCAAAGAAAACGAAAGAAAATGGGTTGAAAACAACGAAATAAAACGGGTTGTCTCCCGGTAGCGCTTTTCTTTAACGCCTTTCAGCTAGGCATAAAAAGCCAGAAGATGCTCACATGAGAAATATGAATTAATCAAAATAGAGCATCAAGAAGAAAGTATAGAACAAATTTAAGTCTAACCCACTTTATATGCATAGGAATCTTGTAAATAAATAAATTAAAGAAGCTCAAACTAGAAATCATGAGAAGGTAGAACAAGAGCAACTTCAAAACTTTCAACGAAAAGAGATGTATTTTAGTAACATGAAAATTCCTACAACCATATTTTACTCTCTCACAATAATTTTCAGTAGCATCATGAACAAACTCAACAACATAATTATTACATAAAGCATGTTTGTCATGGTCTAAAAGCACACAATTCACATCAAGCTCAAAAGCAGTGGGATCAAAATTTAAAATCAGCTCCTCTTTTTCCCCACTTTTAGCAATAGAAAAACAAGATGATTGATCAGTAATAAAAGTTATAGGACACATTATAGCAATCCTATTTTCAATAGCCTTATGATTTATAACATCAAGTACCATAGGACCATCATCAAGAGCATTATCATATAAATTTTCTAAACAAACTTCCTCATTATCATGCATATCAATAGTTGGAATAAATAGAGGATTCTCATAGGATTTATCAAAGTAGCATCGGTTATCTTAAATAACAGTAGCAACATAATTCTCACAACTTTCACTCATAGTGGTATCAAGGTCACCAGTATAGCAAGTATCAATTTCATCAAATAATGTATGAGTTAAAGAGTTACTATCATTAGGAGGTAGACATGGGTAGCTCCATTCTTCCCCTCTTGATCATCACTATACTCCTCTTTTTCATCCAATGAGTTTCTAGATTCACCAAGTTCTTCTTCCATAGGCTCCTGCAAGGCATCAATTACTTCCTTAGGTTGAGAGGATTTATTAAGATATTCCATTATGTAGTAATTACAATCCTTGTAATTATCAAAGAAATATTCAAATATAGCATAAATCACATATTTATAAGGTGCATCATCAATACTTTCAAGCAAATAGGCAATTTCGAATGCACCCTTCCAAGCAATAAATTCTTCAATTTTTTCCACATCATATAATTCATAATTTCCCTTAACATAAGAAGATATGGTAACATCATCATTATACTCACACTAAAAAGGGAGGTGTTTATACCTCCTACAGCAGCAAGATTTATCAAAGCAATAAGTAACATTGTAAGTACACCACAAGTTTTTAGCATAGACATGCAATTTATTAATTTTCTCCCATAAGTGTATCCCTTTTTGAGACAAGCGGTGTTACTTATAATGTTTTTGTTGTTCATCCGTGAACCCACCTTGCCTAAAAGATCTAGTTTCAAAGACATCAAACATTGATAGCAAGCATGATAAAGCAAAAATAGCAAGTGAATGCTTCACTTGAAAATACTTGAGTTGCTTTCTATGCTATAAAGTAAATTATTTGTGTGTGTGTTTTTGATATAAAGAAGCAAAACAAGACAAACATAAAAACAAGAAAATAAACAAAATAAAGAGGTTGAGAGTGAGAGACTCCCCTTGCCAGAAGATTTCTTCCTCCCCGGCAACGGTGCCAGAAAAAGTCCTTGATGGTGCAGATCTTGCACTCGTTGGGATACCCCAAGAGGAGTGTGTGATGAGCACAGCGGTAGGAGTTTTCCCCTTAGTTAAGAACCAAGGTTATCAATCCAGTAGGAGAAAGAGGACCTTCGGAAGGTTGATGCCACTGACGATGGTGATGGCGCTTCACCGGTGTCAGTAACAACGTGGAACCTTCACACAACACAACCAAAATACTTTGCCCCAACGGTACAGTGAGGTTGTCAATCTCACCGGTCTTGCTGAAAACAAAGATTAGACATATAGTATGGAAAATGATGTATGCTTGCAGTAAGTAAAGAAAGCAGAAAATTGTTGTGGTTTGTTTAACAGTGTGGAAAATGGACCGGGGTTCATAGTTTCACTAGTGGTGTCACTCCATAAAAGATAGCATGCTGGGTGAACAAATTACAGCTAGGCAATTGAGAAATAGAGGTTGCACCGTAGTGCACAATATGACATGAAGATTACTATGATATTTAGTGCGGGCATTACAACAAGATACATAGACCGACATCCATCTGCATCTATGACTAATAATCCACCCTCAGGTTATCATCCGAACCCCCTTAGGTATTAAGTTGCAAGCAACAGATAATTGCATTAAACAAAGTGTGTAATGTAAGCAATGATTATGCACGCGGCACTCCCACCTTAGTTTTCTCCCTAATGGCAACAAGACATCCCCCATTCATGTTTCTGTCACTCGAGCAAGGTAGTGAGGAGGCATGAACCCACTATCGAGCATAAATACTCCCTCTTGGAGTCACTAGCAACTACTTGGCCAGAGCAACCACTAGCAACGAAAAGCATGCAAGATCAAAAATAGCATATGAAAATAAAGACTATAATCAACTTGGCATAAGTTCAATATTCATCGGATCCCAGCAAACACAACATATAGAATTACATAAGATCAATCTCGATCATGATAGGCAGCTCACGAGATCTAAACATGGAGGCATATGAGGAGAAGACAACCATCTAGCTACAGCTACGAACCCGTAGTACAAAGATGAACTACTCACGCATCACTCCGGAGGCAGGCATGGTGATGTAGAAGCCTCCGGTGATGATCTCCTCTCCGGCAGGGTGCCGAAAACAGCTTCAGAAACCCCTTGATCTAGGGTTGACGGTGACGGCGGCTGCGGAACTTTTCGGGGATTTTTGATCAGATGCTTAGGGTTTTCCATCCGGGGGCTTAAATAGGCGAAAGGGCAAAGGCGGTGGAGCTCCAGGGGCCCCACACCCATAGGTGACGCGGCCAGGGGGACCCGCGCCACCCTATGGTGTGGCCCCCCTGTTGCCCGTCTTCGACTCCTCTTCGGTGTTCTGGATTCCTCCGGGGAAAATAGGAACTTCGGGCTTTGTGGGGTCCAATTCCGAGAATGTTTGCAGAACAACTTTTCTGAAACCAAAAACAGCCGAAAACAGGGAACTGGAACTTGGCATCTTGTTAATAGGTTAGTCCCGGAAAACGTAGTCTAACTCCGAGATATGCACCCCCTGCTAAAATGATCCTTACGGTAAACATCATTGAATATTCTCATGGTTTAAGGAAGCAAACAATCTATATGATATTATTTGAGAAATTAATCTCGTAGTATCTCAACTACTTGGGTCTACTCAGCCATAATGTTAAAACAACATTTAGATCCCATTATTGACATAACAAATGTCCATGACCAGGAAAATATGGTCATATAATATTAACGAGTTTGTCTGTGAGACATCACAAAGGGTCTCGTGTTTATGTTTCTACACGTGTGTATGGGTTTTCCTATGAATCTCATATTCAGTGACCAAAGCGGTTATAGCATAAAAATATAATACATTAATCATGAAACTGGTATATTTTATTGTCTCTTGGGCATACATCCAATAAAACTTGTGCCCCTGCAGTCTAACTCCCCCACGCTATCCCCACGCAGTCTAACTCCGAGATATGCACCCCCTGCTATACACTTGATCCCCAAAACTCGACATATGGCGCTTACCCTAGGGCCATCGGCGTCTAGGGTTTCGTTCGAGCGGGACTTTTAGGTGGCATCAGCGATACAATCGCCGTCGGCTCTACAGTTTCCAATATGAACGGCGACTACATCGTCAATGGCAATACACTTACGAGGGTGCACAATCACCTCATATGCTCCTACGCCGTCCCCGTCGGCTCTGTCAACGTCTTCATCAGGCTAACGTCCCAAGTACTAGGGTTCCGAGGAGGTAGCAAGTTTTTTCCGCCCGCCCACCACCCCATCGATGAGGAGATCGCCATCCAGGAAACGAAAAAGATAGGTAAGGAAAACGCATATGGCCCAAAGGAATCTATGGCAGCATCTTCCTCGGAAGTCTCGACAACTAGATCTCACTTCTTAGGCATGTTGCAAGGAGATCTCACTCCAACTAAGAAAAGCTCCAAACCCGAGTCCATCCTAGCCACCATAGACGGAAAGGTGGATTCAGAAGCCTGATCTGATGTAAGCGACAGAGATTCCGACGACGACGAAACGAGTTTCGCCCAGAAAGTCTTGAAAGCCTCTGGCTGCCTAAACAATGTCTATATTGCTGCACTGCCAAACCTGAGAAGGAAGAAAACCCAGAGGAGAGTGAAAAAACACCCTCCAAGGAAGAAAAACCCCTCGATGACGCACAAGCCACAAAAAGGATAAGGAAAGCAAAGATCCGGAATTTCCGGGATGCAAGATTTGGCGGTAGGAAATCTGACATTATCACCGTCAAAAGCTCTAACACCTGCACCCCATAAACTAGTCCAAAGAAAAGAGAAAGACGATAAAAAGAAAAAACCTCCATTAGTCTTTGAAAACCTAGATGGGTTAGACGAGTACGAGTTGCTCGAAAATGCTACTAAAGCAAACCATGTCTCTGGAAAGCAAGCGCGAGGAGCTGAAGGGTGCACATGCCGCCATTTACGAGTCCCTACCCGCCATAGAAGAGTACGAGAGAAGAATCACACGCTCCTGCCTCAAGAAACCACCCGGAGGATTAATCCCGGAAAATCACCCAGCTGGTTGCCATCTGAGCAGAACAGAACAAAGAAAACAACCCGCAAAACAACAAAGGAAAACTCGTTTACGTTACCCCAGTGGTAAAAGCGGCATCGGCGTACAACATCCTGAATGACGATCGCTGCTCGCCAGAGGAGAAATTGAAATTCTCAAACGTACTCTTGAACATGCAATAATCCAGCAGCAAAATGGAGAAACACGCTCTGGGAAATTCTTTGACGATTCTCAGTTGTGTAGGACCCAGACAACAACCATCCCTCCATGTGCTAAAGGAAACTCGAAGAGCCACAAAGATGCTTGCAAAGAGCAAAATGGAGACGATGGAGTTTCCAAAACAGGGTCAAGCCATGGAAAACATGGGGGAAACAATTGATAGAACGATGCCGCCCACCATAAGGAGGAAATTCTTCGCCGTGACAAATATCGCAAAGAAAAAAAGCAAGGGTGAAAAGCAAGCTCTACGCCAAACTCGCGCCATCGAAGACAGGAAGGAAATGCTACCTCTGGTAAACCTTGACGGCAGATGCGGGAGAGACGCAAATCCCCAACGGCGAGAGCGCTCCCGCACGCCCTAGCATCCCAACGAAGGAGGAAACAGAAACCATACACCCCCTAGGGCATGCAAAGGCTATGTACGACGCGCAAATGACGAAACGCGGCGAGAAAACTCCAGGCACAGTGGTTCGCACCACCACTCTAGGTCGTTGAACACGAACGCTCGCGCGCACCTCAACGCACTAAGGGTGGACAAACACGCCACTTATCTAGGGCCTACGTGTTTTGGCGATAACATAAGGTACCTCGAACTCCCTGTCGGATTCGCCAAAGTGAGAACAAACGTACGAGCGTTAGGAAGGATGCACCAGCCCAGACACTTGGTTCGGATTACTACATGGCGGTACAGATCAATGGTGGTCCAGACCTCAAAGCAGTATGTTTCTTGCACTTGATGCTTATCCAAGGTGTAATTAAACGGATTGAGAGTTTTCCGCCAAAATCCATAAATAGCCGGGAAGATATGGCCTGGGTTTTCACCCAATATTTCCGGGGTACGTACAAAAGTCTCAAAAGAATCAATGAACTGCAACATTGTGTCCAGGACAACACCGAATCCAATGTCGATTTCATCTCTCGATGGAAGTCATTGAAGAATAGCTGTGAGGGGTCAGTGATCTCCATGCAATGCATGATTTTATCAATGACCTAAGAAATGTCCTAGTAAAATTTATGATAACATCGTCCGACCATCCAGGTCTCGGATTCATGTTAACTACCGCCAACAAACACACAACGTCCCCACAAACGCAGTTTTCGATATTAAAGTTATAAAACCAAAGTTTAATCCGCCGAGATCAATATTTCCCCCACAAACATTTCATCTGACATCTCCTTAATCAAGATTCTGACCATATCCCAAAACTCTATGTAGAACTGGACTGGGAACCCATCCGGTCCCGGTGTTGTGTTATTTTTCATTTCTTTAATAGCTGCAGTCACTTCCTCCAACAAGAAAGGCCTAACTAGCTTCACACGATCATCCACGCTAATGCACCCTGACCTATCCCAGACTCTAGATGATAATCTAACATTCGAGGCAATCTCTTTCGCGAAGAGCTTCTTATAGAATCCAGTAATGTGAATTTTTGAGTAGCTGCCTATTAGTGGTAACTTGGACCTCAATATCTAGGGATCGAATCTCAGTTTTTCTCCTCCTACCATTTGCAATAGAATGAAAATAAGATGTATTATTGTCTCCCTGTAAGAGCCAACCCTCCCCACCTCTCCTTTGCCAATAAAACTCCTCTTCCGCATAAATTCTTGCCAAGTCCTCTTGTATCAAATATATCTGTTGCCAATCCTCAATCGAGAGAAGTCCTAGATCACCTTCGTCATCTAGAACGTTCAATCGGTCAAGCGGTTGTTCTTTTTTTCCCTCCTAGTCTCCCCCTTAGATCATATACAATGGTTGATAAGACGTCGTATCATAAATTTTTAGATAAGGCTAAAATGAATTATCTCTTAGTCCTTTCTCTAACAAGCAGATTTGCTAAAAATATGGTGAGATCATTGTGCTAAGAGATCATCTCTTTGTTAAGAGAAGGCAAACCTCTTTTTTTAGTTTCTCTCTCCTCCAACTCAGCAATCATCCTACATGGCATCGCTAAGATAGAACCATTGTACATGCCCTTAACATTTGCCGTCCAGCCTTTCATAAACTTTTGCAGGTTTAGTTGTTGAAATTTCCAAAAATCCAGAATTTCTTGCTGATGCCTAACCGGCCATTTTACTAACACCGGGGATTTAAACCGAGGGATAAGGAACCAAGAAGTTTCCATTTTGAAAGGTCTAGGTTGAAGGATTTTCCTTTTACCCAAGTCTACAATAGTAACACAATGATCTGATCCTACCCTTTGTACTAGCAAAATGTAGAGGATAAAGGATAATGGGTTCCCAAGAAGAACAAAGTAGACCATCAAGAACATCCATAGTAGGATTAACATGTTTATTAGTCCAAGTGTACTTCCCTCCTCCACGAAGTAACTCACGGGGTTGAAGTAAATCGATCATGCAATTGAATTTAAACATCATGTTTTTGTGAGCATGCACACCAGATTTTTCATCCTCAAATCTAATCACATTAAATTCGCCCCCAAGAATGACCGGGTGACTAGCTCTCAAAACTTTGTCGGTAACCTCGGCAACAAAATAGAACCTTAAGATCCATTTTTTTAGATAAAAAGGGCCCCTTGGGGGAAGCCCCAGTTCCATTTCATCAATGAAACCTAGGGATACAGTTGTTTCGTTTTGGCAAGCAGAACATGAGCGGACTAAAAAGCTAACACACAAAACCTGGCCCGAACGACTACAGTAAACCAAAGTTTTAAAGCTAAAACCAAATTCTCCTCCAGAGTGCTACGATAGACAGCAGAACAGCAAAACACAACGCAAGACAGATGCAGCACAAGAAGTCAAACTGCAGACCTCGCTCCGATGAGCGTTGTCAGCTTGTCTCTTGTTTCCTGAGGGAGAAGCACATCATCATGTATCAGCGGCTCCCCCCAGCGGATGAACTGGGCTCCAGTTGGCTTCGCATAGAAGCTCGGTGGTGTTGCTGGTGCTGTGGCGAGTCCACTGTTCAGGATAGTCGGTGAGGAAAGATCCGTGGTCACGCCCAAGGTAGACCAGTTTTTTCCTTTAGTAACTCCAGGATCCAAGCCAAGAACCTGTCGATTGTATCCAGCATGGCTGGCTTGCACAGCAGCCGCCATTTCTTGATTGACCCGAGGACCAACCACCAGACCTGTTTCATCGATAGCCAAGACACATTGTCAAATATCAAAGCATTCCTATGCTTCCAAATACCCCACAGTACCGCACCACAAATAGTATTTAGCGCAGAGTGGCTTTTATTTGACACCCAAAATATGGCTATCGAGAAGAAATGAGGTCCTAAACTAGTACCAAAGAAAACATAAACCACTTCCTAGATTTTGGAAGGGACCAGACAGTCAAAAAATAAATGCTTGATTGTTTCCAACTCACAACATAATACACATTCCAGAGGTTTTTGCAGATTTCTCTTCTACATGTTGTCTTTCGTCATTAACTTGTTATTAGACAAGAGCCAAAGGAAGATTTGAATTTTGGGGGGAACTATCAAGGACCAAACAGCAGGAATGTAAATGGAAATGATACCCCTAAAGCTAACTATATTATAGAATGAACTAGATGAGTATACTCCATTGGAAGTGTACTTCCAAATGAGAGAGTCACAGTCAGTGGTTAACACAAAACTCCCCGCAATCTGTTCTAGCTCATGCCATTGTTGCATCAGAGAGGAATTGAAGTTCCTTCTAAAAGTCAACTTGGTAGTGCTATCCCCCATCACCTGCTGTATTGTGGCCAAGCTTTCATTACAGATTGTATACAATTCTGGATATTGAACTAATAGAGGTGAAGATCCGAACCAGGTATCTTCCCAAAACTTGATTTTCAAACCATTGCCTACGTGCCATCTATACCCCATTCTAACAACTTTTGCAGCCCACATGAACCCCTTCCAAAACCGAGAGGAGTTCAGAGTTGAGATGCAGAAGATGTTAGGATTGTTTGTTTTATATTTGGCATCTGACGAAGGCATGGATCCTGGACCCTGCAAGTAAGGACACCCCCTCTCAGGCCTTCTGGTCAAGGCCTAAAAGGAAGCGCCCTTGGAGTACTCTAGAAGGCCCATGTGAAGCCCACCCGCATCAACTTGCGGGTTAAGTTAGGGAATTTGTAACCGACCCGGCTAGGGTTTGAGTCCTCTCCGGGTAGAACTCGAGACCTGGCCATCTATATAAGGCCAGGAGAGCCCCCAAGGAGAGGACCAAGTAATACTGCACGACCAAAAAGCCTCGGAACTCGAGATCTACTCTCGATTCGAGCAACCTGTAACCGATCTAATCATCCAATACAGATCAGCAGAAGGCAGGAGTAAGGGTTTTACCTCTTCGAGGGCCCCGAACCTGGGTAAATCTCGCCCCCCTGTCAAGCCGACGATTTCACCAGCGCTCATGACTTCTCCTAGTCGAAACCCGATAGGGTCACCTGAGGGATTTGTGGAGTCAGAACTTCGACAATTGGCGCCGACCGTGGGGAACGCGGGCGCTGGATCACCGGCATATTCGGCTTCATCGACATCCAACTCCCGTTGGAAACCATCGACTACAGCTTCGAACAATCCCGTACGGATCGGATCCGTCATAGTCACGCCTCACTCGCCGGAATCACGCCCGGTGTTCGAGGATCTGGAGAAGAGCGTCACCCTGACGTTCGGAAGCTTCAACTTCATGGCGAACAGAGACGGAATCCTCCACTTCTCGGATGAATCTGAACCTGAATTGGAGAAGGAGCGACAGGAGAAAAACAAGGATAAAGAAACGCCCCGCAGACACAGAAGTTCATCCCCGAGGAAGGACAAATCGCCACGGCGCGGTCGAGGAAAAGAAGCCCGCCGTCGCGGCGACAGTCGAAGCAGCAGTGACGATAGCCCGAGAGACAAAAGCTCGCGGCGCCACAGCAGCCGCTCGAGAAAGCGAAGCAAAGAACCAAGGAAAGACAACAACCGCGACCGGTCCGAATACGACGCGCGATCAGATCTCGCCCAAAAGAAGGTGGATAGGGCGAGAGCTTCACGGTATCGCGAACGCTCCTCATCCAGGTCCTCAGACGACGAAACCTGCGGAGCGCTCTGTTTCGCTCGCAGTATCCGAGAAGCACCTCTACCCAAGAGGTTCAAGCTCAGCACGGAGGTGACTAAATACGACGGCTCGCTCGAGCCCTCCCAGTGGTTAAGCGATTACCTCACGGCAGTAAAATGCCAACGTGGAAACAAGAACACAGCCATGCAATACCTCAATTTGCATCTTACAGGCGCGGCCCGCAGTTGGCTGGAAAGAAGACCTAAATCTTGCTACGCATCATGGGACGACCTGCACCACGATTTCTGCAAAAAAATTCCAGTCGACGTACAAGAGGCCAGCCACAATCGAAGAACTACGAGCGTGTAAACAGAAGAGTGGCGAATCCACACGAGAATATATCCAGCGGTGGACCACACTCAGGAACACCGCAGGAACCATCTCGGAAGAGGTGGCGATTGAGGCCTTCGCCAAAGGAGCAAGAAGAACCGCGTTTCGAGAAGAGCTAGGAAGAGCTGCGCCCAAAACCATTGGGGAGCTAATGATCATAGCCGAAAAATGGGCTAACGGAGAAGATGCGGTACGCAATGAAAGAGCATCGTCGCCCACGCACGAAGAAGACCGTCATGGGCGAAGGAAGAGAAGGAAATACTACGACCACGAAGACAGGGAGGAATTAGTGGCAGCAGAATTCACGCGAAACCGCGACTCTGGCCGCCGCGGAAGTCGCGAGTGGAAACCAAAGGCAGAAGAGAAGTCCCCCGAGGAGGATCTTGATGCATACTGCTCGCTACACCTGTTTACAGATAAGCGCACGGGCAAAACTAAGGCAACACACCTTCTCAAGGATTGTCGAAAGTTTCTTGACATCTCGGATGCTCTCGCGAGGAAAAGATTCGCATCCACTCAAAACTACCCGCCGCTGCCAGGAGGGGGACAACAGTTCCAGCCGCCTCCACCACCACCTCCACCAGCAAATCCAAACATGGCGCTAGCTGCACTACCTGCGCCACCACCACAAAACAATGGAGCCAATGCATACCCGAACCCGGCAGGACAACTCGCGATGATACAGAAGGTATGCCCCTCTCGCAGAGCTCAAAAGACTAACACGAGGAAACTATGCATGGCAGTGCAGACACCGCCAACAAAGACCGAGTACCTGAAGATGGCAGATCAGCCCATCACGTTCTCGAAACAAGACCATCCACCACAAGTCTATCGACCAGGACACGCCGCCCTCGTCATCCAGGCTCAAATCGGAAATTATGACCTGGCCCGCGTGTTCATGGACGGCGGCAGTGGAATCAACATCATCTACGCGGATACACTCTGTCGAATGAACAAGAACCTGGACGGCCTAGCGGAATCAGAAACATCCTTCCACGGGATAGTTCCGGGCAAGGCAATCCGTCCACTCGGAACAATCAACTTAGAAGTTGTATTGGGCTCTCCAAGCAATTACAGAAGGGAATTCCTGGACTTCGAAGTCGTCGACTGGCCCTCACAATACCACGCCATCCTTGGCCGAACAGCGTTCGCCAGATTCATGGCAGTACCACATTACGCGTACTTGAAACTCAAGCTACCCGGCGAATACGGTGTGATCACCATCGACGGAGACTTCAAGAAGTCAGACAAATGTGACATATAATTCAATGAGATCGCGAAATCTTTCGGGATGCAAGAAGAACTTCAAGAGCTGGCAAAAACCACGGACCACTCCGTCATGCCCCTCACGAAGAAAAACGCGCCTGAACTGGAATTCAGCGCCAACAGCGACACCCGCAAGCACCAAGTGCACCCGACGGATTCCGCCAAGACCGCGATGGTTTCCACAACCCTCTCGCCAGCATAGGAAAGCGCGCTCGTCAAACTCCTCCGTGGGTACTGGGAAATTTTCGCCTGGCAGCCCTCAGATATGCCAGGAATATCCAGGGAGTTTGCCGAGCACTCACTCGAAGTCTTTCCTAACGCCAAACCCATCAAACAGACGACTCGACGATTCTCAGAACCCAAGCAGAAGGCGCTTGGAGAAGAAATAAACAGACTGCTAGCCGCCAACTTTATTAGGGAGATCAAGATATCCACCTGGTTGGCAAACCCGGTGCTGGTCCCCAAGAAGAACACGGACATCCTTCGGGTGTGCATCGACTACACATCGTTGAATAAGCACTGCCCCAAGGACAATTTTCCTCTACCACGAATCGACCAGATCGTGGACTCTACGGCAGGCTGCCAACGCCTCTCCTTCCTGGATGCCTATTCGGGATACAATCAGATCCGAATGAAAAAGGAAGACGAAGAGAAGACGACATTCATCACACCCCACGGTGTCTACTGCTACACGACAATGCCTTTCGGGCTGAAGAACGCAGGCGCAACATATCAGCGCTGCATGCAAAGATGCCTCGCCAATCTCATTGGCAAAAACGTACAAGTGTACGTCGACGACATCATCATCAAAACTCGAGTAGAGGACACACTCCTCGAGGACATCAGAGAAACGTTCGACGCCCTTAATGCATATCGGATCAAACTCAACCCAACCAAATGCGTTTTCGGCGTCCCTGCAGGAAAACTCCTCGGGTACCTGGTATCCGCTAGAGGCATTGAAGCCAACCCGGAAAAAATACAAGCCATCCTGACTATGAAGGAGCCCACCAACCTACGCGGAGTCCAGCAGCTCGCAGGACGACTAGCCGCCCTAAGCAGGTTCATCGCACGATTGGGGGAGCAAGCGTTACCCTTCTACAAATTACTAAAGAAGACGGACAAATTCGAGTGGACACCCGAAGCTAAACAAGCGTTCGCAGACATGAAGCGATCGCTGCAAAGCAGGCGCGTCCTTGCAACACCGCAAGAAAGGGAGCCGCTCCTATTATACCTAGCCGCTACAAACCAGGTCATCAGCACAGCAATCGTGGTCGAACGACCTGAAGACGGCAAAGCATACGGAGTCCAACGACCAGTATATTACATCAGCGAAGTGCTCTCGCCATGCAAGCAACGATACCCTCATTATCAGAAGCTGGCGTATGGAGTCGTTCTCACAGCCCGAAAGCTCAAACATTATTTCCAGGAACATACCATCACAGTGGTTAATGATGCGTCACTCGGGACAATCATGAACAACCCTATGGCATCCGGAAGAATAGCAAAATGGAGCATCGAGCTGGGCGCCTGGGACATCACCTATACAGAGCGAAAAGCAGTCAAATCTCAAGTACTCGTGGAATTCCTCAGCGAATGGACAGAGCTACAAACGCCCGGACCACCCGAGTACACGAGCAATTGGATAATGTACTTCGACGGATCCAAGAGAAACGAAGGAGCAGGAGCTGGAATCGTCCTTATCTCGCCTCGGGGAGACAAGCTACAATACGTCTTGCGACTGGATTTTCCACCAGACGATCCAGCCTCAAACAACGACGCAGAATATGAAGCCCTGTTGCACAGGATGAAGATGGCAATCGCCTGTGGAGCTACCCGATTAATGATCTACGGTGATTCCAATCTCATCGTCCAGCAGACGATGAAAGAATGCGACGCCATCGCTGAAAACATGGTCGCATATCGTGACATGTACAACCTACTCGAAGGAAGCTTTAAAGGCTGCGAGCTGAAACACATTGCAAGATCTAGCAACGAAGAAGCAGATAGACTGGCAAACATGGGTTCCACCAATACACCTATACCGCCAGGAATATACTTCGAACGGATGATCAAGCGATCAGTCAAAGTGAAGAAAGCTGCAGCAGCGTCAGAAACAGAGGTCAGCCCGCAGGTCGCGCTTATTGAGATTATTCACAATATATCACGACAGGTTTTCATGGTCGAGCCAGTCTGGACGCAGAAATATCTCGACTACCTGCTCCACAGACAGCTCCCGGCCGACCCACGTGAGGCTCGACAGATAATCAGGCGTAGCAAATCCTTTCGAGTAGTCAACGGAGAATTATACAAGCAAAGTATCTCGGGAATACTCCAGCGTTGCATCGCACCCGAAGACGGCAAGGAATTGCTCCAGGACATACACCAAGGAGACTGCGAACATCATGCTAGCTGGAAAACAATAATGGGAAAAGCTTTCCGAGCAGGATTTTACTGGCTAACAGCAGCCAGCGATGCAAAAAGCCTGGTCGAACGATGCGACGCTTGCCAGCGATTCGCACCAAGGCCACACGCCCCTGCTACGGAACTACACATGATACCAATAGCCTGGCCCTTTGCACAATGGGGGCTAGATATGGTTGGGCCATTACGCAAGTCCACGCCAGGTGGATACACACACTTGCTGGTCGCGGTCGACAAGTTCACCAAATGGATTGAGGCTATGCCAGTGGCCTCAGCAAGCGCCCAATGCGCCGTCAAGTTTCTCGACTCCATTGTATGTCGATTTGGGGTGCCACACGACATCATTACAGATAACGGTACAAATTTCACAGCAAAGGAGACACAACAATTCTGCGAGGAAAAAGGCATCAATTTCAAATTTGCCTCAGTAGCTCACCCGCAAACGAACGGACAAGTCGAAAGATCCAATGGCTTAGTTTCGATGGGCATCAAGAAGCGACTACTCTATCGTCTACACCCCGCCGCAGGACATTGGGCGGAAGAGTTACCCTCTGTACTTTGGAGCCTGCGCACAACTCCTAATCGATCAACGAAGTACACGCCATTCTTCATGGTATACGGGGCAGAAGCAGTCCTTCCCGAGGACGTTCGATTCAGCGCCCCACGAGTTGTAGCCTACAGCGAAGAAACTTCCAACAAGGCGCTCACAGAAGATATGGATGCACTCGACGAAATGCGCGACATCGCACTCGCAAGATACGCGGTGTATCAGCAATCCTTGCGCAACTATCACAGTCGCCGCATACGCCACAGAGCATTTGCGGTTGGGTATCTGGTGCTGCGGCTCAAACAGAAGGAAGGACACAAGCTCGAGCCACCCTGGGAAGGACCCTTCATCATACATGAAGTCATCCCAGGCGGAGCCTACAGGCTAAAGAATCCAGCGACCGGAGGGGTTTACTCCAATCCGTGGAACGTCGCACACCTCCGCAAATTTTATCCTTAGGTTTATCTGTTATCACAACAAAAATAAGGCTATACTAGCCAGTCCTGTAGTTCGAATACATGGCTTCTCAGTCATTGCAATAAAGACGTGATTCATTCATCGTATTCACTCGAAGCTTTTCATTCTTTACATGCTACAAGTTACAGGTATACACCCCCTAAAACACACGGGGGCTACCTTACAACTATGCATCACAAAGAAACAACATCAAATACAAGGTTATACACCTTACAACAATTTTTTACAAATTATAAACAGATTACAGGATATTTACATCCGACAATCAGTCAAAGTGCTGAGCATTCTCAGTCGCCAAGATTCTATCCACCTCTTCAGAGGTCATTCGGATAATCTTCTCCGCCGCAGGACGTACGGCATCATAGTACGGCGAGATATCCTCGATTGCATAATCTGGACGCCGAGCAACGGAGTTAACATCTATCTCAGGATGCCATATGCGGACAAAAGAGAGAGCCACAATCGCGCCGCACGTCATCTGATTGCGCACACACGCGTGAAATTCTCCCTCACGTCCAAACAAACTAGAAGATAACCCCAGTCTTCGGGACCTTTTTCAAGTGGATAAAATGCAGCGTTCATCGCAACCAAGACCTCGTGAAATGAACTCACGAGAATTCTCGCCTGGCGGACTCAAAATTTCAAGGTGGCCATCACAAAACCCCGACTGCGATCAGACCAAAAATTGTTCGCATGAGGTTTGGAGCTACTAGCCCCTTGAAGGATGTGATTCTCTACCCACTGCTTTTCTTCCCTGTCATCCGGATTAACGACTGAAGACAAAAACACACTCAGTCAGATGAGGAAACAAGGAAGAAAAAGACACGGGGGCTGCACTACTTACAAAGCAAGTCCCTCGCGACTACAGCCAGCTCATCCATCAAGAATTGTTCGCGTTCAGCTGCCAAATTCTGCTTGGACTTCGCCACATCGGCTATCCCGCGCATAGCTTTCAGCTTGCGCTCACCCTCCTGGACCTTATCACGAAGGCCCGCAAAAGTGCCAACAGCGGCAACAAGTGGATTTACTGGAGTACCACATCCACTCGACGTTTCTGCGGCAAACCCAGTAGCCTGGAAGCATAAAACGAAAGAAGTAAGATGCCCTACTCGAGTCAATTCTAATCGCCTATTCGACAAACGCTCGGGGGCTACTCCCATCGGGAGACAAGGCACAAACAAAGGGAACAAATTGCAAGATGAATTCTTCGATTAAAGACAACAAAGGTACGGGAATACATCCCAAGGTTCATTACATTCAAGGAGAAGAAAAAGGAAAAAAATCTACGAAGCTACATTGGTGCTCCCGCTGGCAGCAGTCGCCCCTCCCCGCAGCCGAGCAAAAATCTCAGACAGCTTCCGAGCAAGAATAGCGGCTTGCTCGCTAAAACGAGAGAGCCGTACCTTTTTGCCCGTGGAGGGGTCGACCGGAAGAGCTGTGTACGCCTCCTCCAAACCTTCGACTCCATGCGCCAAAGCGAATTGTATCGCAGTCTTCGCACCAGATTCCGCCTGTGCGACTGCGAATGCATCCAGAAGTTTTCCTTCTGAGAAGACCTTCAACAGATCATCTAGCGCGGGTGCAGGAGTGGCGTTGGCGAGGAGGCGACCGTGCAGTTGC
The DNA here is from genome assembly GCA_028641055.1 of Alopecurus myosuroides. NCBI lineage: Eukaryota > Viridiplantae > Streptophyta > Magnoliopsida > Poales > Poaceae > Alopecurus > Alopecurus myosuroides. Next base: position 303,226,781 of record CM054061.1, read on the forward strand.
CCCAGCACTTGAGTGGCATCATTGATCATGGAGATAACTCCATCAGCGTGCCTTTTAAGCTGGGCAAGTGTGTCGGTTACCACATCCACCCGCTGGAGTCCAGGGATTTCTAGAGGAACATCCAGAATACCTGCGAAGGAAGAAAATAATACTTAGCAAAGTACAGCAAAATGAAGAATCAAAGTCGCAAAATTCCAACACACTTACCCGCGAAGCGCTCAGCAAGGGGACGGAGGAACCCGACAATGTCGCTGTCGGCCTTACTGCCAGCTTTCTCTAACTCCTTCAAGGACTTCCGCGCATCTGCAAGCTGTCGACCAAAATCTTCTGACTGCATGCGGGAAGCCTCTAGCTCTTGTCGAATGGCCGTCAGGTCAGCCTCCCGAGCAGTTATCTGCTCAGAGAGTTTGACCTTTTTGGATTCTGCAAATTCAAGTCGAGCTGCAAAAGAGATGCTTGTCAAAAACTCAAGAATGGACGGAGTGTGGAAGACAGGGAAACGATAAAGCTCACCCTTGAGAAGAACGTTTTCAGTCTGAAGTCGGCTACGGTCCGCTCGAAGAGACTCGCAATCCGACTCGGCAAGAACGACGCGGCGACCGATAGCCGCAAGAGAATCAATAAGCGACTGCAAAAGTACGAAGACAAAAGAGTTAAAAGGGATTAAATTAGAGTCTGTACCCGATTATTTACAATCGACTACAGCCTCGGGGGCTACTCCCATCGGGAGCACTGCCGTGCACCCGATAAAAATGAAATCATGAAGAGGAATTAAACTAGACTTTGAGCCTGTGGCCGATCGCATGCGATCGACTACAGCCTCGGGGGCTACTCCCATCGGGAGCACTGTCGTGCACCCGATAAAAATAAATTATGGTTTGAAGACGGAAGATGAAGTTTACCTGGCCGGAGGCGCGAGACAGCGGATCCGCAGAGCTATCCGTCACTTCCTTAGAAGCAGAAGCCCTGGCGGCAAAGCTGGGAGCTTCACGTACCATCGTCGCGGCTTCGGGGGCTGCTCTGGGGGAGTTTTGGACGGTGCCCACGGTGGGAGTTTCACCCGCGTCCTTGCCCTTATTCCTCTTCTCGGGAGGAACGGCAGCGGCGTACCTGCGAGGACTGATCGTTTGCAGACTGCACCGAAAGATAGAAACAATCGATATTGAAGCACAGAAAATGTTCGACCAAGATTATGGAAAAAACACTTACTCGTCATCCTCGTCGTCATCCAGCAAGTCCGCGTTCCAAGCGGGCGTCATCACTGGGAACGAAGGCGAAGGAGCAAGGGAGCGAAGTGGAGTCGCATGGATAGGAGCTTGACTGGGCGATGCTTCCAAGGATTTGTCCTTGGAAGTAGCTTCGTCCTCATCTACCCGACGACGTTTCGTCGGAGCGCCATTCGAGTCCGCAACGTCATCCGAAGAATCGTGCTCTGAACTCGAAGAGGCATTGGCGACGCTGGTGTCGATCGCGCCGTCTTGATGACTCGACACTTGCTCTGAGGCGGCTTCCCCCGTAGTTGGCGGGTAGCAGTCCGCCATGGCTAGGCTCTGCAAATGCAAGAAGAAGACAAGGAAAATCTTATCGACTAGGACTCTGAACGAGAAAAAAGAACAACACAAAGACGAAAAAAGAGAAAGAAACTAACCTCGGCTGGGGGAGGATTTGAGGCGGCGAAGGCTTCAACAGAGCAATCGTGGAATTTCTCTCCCACCTTCAGTCGAGTGATACCCGCGATTTTCTTCTCGAATTCTACATTCGAAAGTTCCTCGCGGCTTACTCGACTGGGGTCCTCTGAGCCCTGATACTCCCACATGGCGGAGGGCCTTTGTTGGAGTGGCTGGATCCTGCGCTTCAAAAAGATGCTCGCCAGATGCATCCCGTTGAGCACAACTCCCGCGGTCTGATCCCGAAGAGCAGCTACTCTCGCGAGTAAAGGCGCAACAGTCTGGGTCTCTTCGGCTGACATCTTGTGCCCCCAAGACTTTCGCCTGGTCAAAACAGCGAACGGGTGGAACTCTACAATCCCACCCGAGCTGTTGTCAACGACGTAGAACCACCTTTTCCGCCAGCTTTGGGCGGAGTCGACGAAATGCATGTTGAAGTAGCTGCCTTCTTGTCGAGCTTGGATCCCGAAGCCGCCGGTGCGAAGCGGTTCGCCAAGCTCGGACTCCACCCGCGACTTCTCGCGGAAGATCCGGACCTTGAAGAGCGCCTTCCACAGCGCCCAGTGCGGGCGAATTCCGAGATAGCATTCGCAGAACACGATGAAGCACGTAATGTGCCGCACCGCGTTCGGGGGGAGATCGTGAAGTTGTATGCTATAGACACACAGCAACCCGAGGAAGAAGGGATGAAGGGGAAAAGAAAGGCCCCGAGTCACGTGGTCCACAAAGACCACGCGCTTGTTCGATTGAGGATTGGGTACCTGTTCCTTTTTCCCGAGGCGGACTCGCTTCTCCGTCTCCGCCGGCAACAACCCCTCCCGCTGCATCTCCTTGATGCTTTTTGCGGTGGTGTTGGGAGAACGCCAGTCGCCGGCGCGGGGCGCGGGGCGCGCGGAAGGTTCACCGGATGCAGAACCGGCAGCACCGCGTCTCTTTCCGCCAGCCATTGTTTGCAACGAGAGCTCGAGCGCGGGGAAGACGAAGATGGGCGCGAGGAAGAAGATGAAGACAGAGAGCTGGGAAAGTTTTACCGCAGCGCTAACACCCGTATTTATACACGGGGCAAGGCAATCTCAGCCGTACGATGCGCTACGTGGCACCTATCACGGCCGCCACACGTAAGGATGAAACGAAGCGGCGGCCTGCGCTGTTTCGTGCCACGATCTTAACAGAAGATCGTGCGCATTTACTGCGCGTCTCGCGTAAAAATCGGGAACGACGTCTCGTTTCCCGGTCAAAAAGCTGACAAGGTGGGCCACCATCTGCTACCACTCCGTCACGTCCCATCGGGAGAAGAGGAGTGCGCCATGACGTCATGGCATTCGTCATTCAAAATCCAAATCTTTTCGAATGGAAGTTCAAACGCGAAATTATCTTCGTACGAATATCAATTCCTTCGGATAAAAGCAACTTTTCCATGAACAGTTCATAAAGCAAGACCTCTTCGAACAGAGAGGAAAATACCCTATGCACGAAAATTCTTTCGTATGGGCACGACATCCCGAACATGAAAATTCTTTCATACGGGCTTGGTTTTTTCCAACACGAAATTTCTTTCGTATGGAGCTCAAACAAATCAATCGGGTGGGAAAAACCTACCTCTCCTACACATGATAATTTTACATCATAAAAACCTGGATTGTTCAGCCGACTAGGCACATCCGGATGCCGTATTCTTCGAATATGAAGGTAAGACCCGAAAAGATCTCTCTTTTGGGCCTGGAATCGCACTCGAAAGCTGCGTCCTCCGGTATAATTCCGTGTCAACAACACGAAGGAAAATCCTAGCGGACGCGCCGGGTACCCCCATAGGTTAAGTTCGATTCGGTAAGTACACAACGGCCCAGTCGCAACAATCACCTTATCGGGTTCGAGTCGGAGGTCTCGAATCTGAGTAGGCCAGGAATGTTTTTGCCCTAGTCGCAATTAATTGGCCCCGATCTCTCGGGAGAGCCAAGCTACTGTGCCACATCCTTCTGCGAAAAAAGCCGTAAAACGGGCGCTTATATTGCTCGATACTCGAGCATGATGACCCATGATACAGGGAACACACCCTTTTGAAAAGCAATGACTGTCAGAGCAATCTTCCATAAAAATAAGAAGAGTATGACCGCCTACTCGACTGGAAAAGCCCCAGTCAAGCATGCGCTCGGGGGCTACTGACGAAGGCATGGATCCTGGACCCTGCAAGTAAGGACACCCCCTCTCAGGCCTTCTGGTCAAGGCCTAAAAGGAAGCGCCCTTGGAGTACTCTAGAAGGCCCATGTGAAGCCCACCCGCATCAACTTGCGGGTTAAGTTAGGGAATTTGTAACCGACCTGGCTAGGGTTTGAGTCCTCTCCGGGTAGAACTCGAGACCTGGCCATCTATATAAGGCCAGGAGAGCCCCCAAGGAGAGGACCAAGTAATACTGCACGACCAAAAAGCCTCGGAACTCGAGATCTACTCTCGATTCGAGCAACCTGTAACCGATCTAATCATCCAATACAGATCAGCAGAAGGCAGGAGTAAGGGTTTTACCTCTTCGAGGGCCCCGAACCTGGGTAAATCTCGCCCCCCTGTCAAGCCGACGATTTCACCAGCGCTCATGACTTCTCCTAGTCGAAACCCGATAGGGTCACCTGAGGGATTTGTGGAGTCAGAACTTCGACAACATCTATCATAGTTTTCCAGTTTTTTCCCTCTCCATCATGACACCTCTTAATCTAGGACCCTAGCAGGCAAAGGTTGACATCCCTCAGGCAGGGAATGCCAAGAGCTCCAAAAGATTTTGGCATACAAACTAGGTTCCAATTTTCTAGGTGAAGTCTCCTCTTATCTTTCAAATCATTCCAGAGAGAGTGGGACATCTGGGTGTTGATCAAATCCAGCGCCCATTTAGGAAATTTAAAGAAAGATAAGAGGTAGACAGGAATGCTAGCGAGACAGGACCTAACTAGGGTGACCCTAGCAGCATAAGATAGCAGCTTTCCTCGCCAGCCAGCAATCCTCTTCAAGATCTTGACTATAATGGGTTGTTGGTCTTCCCTCTTAAGTTTGTCATGGTGTAAAGGGACACCAAGGTACTTAATTGGGAAGGTGCCTATAGCACAGCTATTTTTTTGTAAGGATTATGTATCCTCACTGCTAAGATTAATAGGAACAAGTTCACTTTTATCATAATTGATCCTCATACCCGAGATCTGTTCAAAACAAGTGAGGGTTTTCTTTAAATTCCCAGCAGCAATCTATCCCTTTTCCAGGAATAGCATCGTGGCATCTGCATACTGCAGACTGACAATCCCTCCTGGGCAAAGATTCGAACAGAGCCCTTTGATAAGATTTTTTGAAGAGGCTCTAATCAACATTTTGGTAAAGACATCCACCACTAGGTTAAACAGGATGGGCGAGCTCGGATCTCCCTCCGTAAGCCCCTTAGCTGTGATGAAGAAGTTACCAATCGTGTTATTGATTTTAACTGCGGCAGACCCCCCTCTAGTGGCTAGGTTCACCCATTTCCTCAAATTTGGGCCAAATCCTCTCTTAGCCAACATATCATCTAGGAAATCTAAATCAACCTTATCGAGGCCTTTTTCGTAGTCTAGTTTGAGCACCGCGCCTTCTTCTTTACCATGATAAACAGAGTGTATCACCTCATGCGCCGTGACCACACTCTCGAGAATATAGCGTCCTTTTATAAAGGCAGTTTGGTTTGGTGAAATAATCTCATCCATCACCTTCCCGAGCCTAGTTGTTATGGACTTGGTAAATATTTTGAAGATGAAGTTAAGCAGACTAATGGGTCTGAAGTTTTTCATCGACGAGGCGTCTTCCTCTTTGGGAATCAAAGTCAGGACATAAAAGTTAAGTCTATAAAGATCCAAATCCCCCACAGAGAAGTCATGGAAGAGCGCCAGAATGTCATTTTTAATGATCTCCCAACACTTTTGGAAAAAACAAAGGAGAGGCCGTCAGGTCCAGGCGCACCGTCTGAGTAGGAGCTAAAATTAGCTACCTTAATCTCCCTCCTCGGCAAAAGCCTTTTCCAGGGTGGCATTTTGATGCTCAGTGACTAACTCATGAGGTGAGAAAAAGTCATTTCCTAAGGAGAAGCCAGATTTTGGTTTAGCTTGGAACATTTGCTTGTAGAAGTTGGTAGCTATATCAAGCATACCCTTGATTTCAGAAGTAGGTCCCTCGGAACCATCTAGGGCTAGAATCATCGTTTTCCTTCTACGTTAGTTTGCAACTGCATGGAAATACGATGTATTCCTATCTCATTCAACTATATCTCGATCTCTAGAGAGTTGTTTTGCTTTTACCTCCTCTTTGAGACAAAGGTTTTGCATTTATGAACCTATCTCCCTAAGCCTAAGGTGTTCACCTTCAGAGAGGGTATCAGCCTCAGCTTTCAGGTCTAGCTCGTCGAACTCCTTCATAAGGTCTCTTTTAACGTTTCTAAGCTCAGCTTCTATATTCCTACTCCAACCTTTTGAAGATCTTCTAAATCTCCTAACTTTCTCCTGCCAAATATCAACAGCTGAGTTGCTTTTAGTGGGAGCATTCCAGGACTTGGACACTAAATCAATAAAATCCTCCCTCAGCAACCACCACTTTTCAAACTTGTAAGGGGGGGTTGCATCACAATGTCAACCCCAGAGTCCCAAAGGATGGGAGTATGATATCCCCCAATTGAGAGAAATCTTGAATACTAGACAGAGGGAAAATAACATCTAAATCGGTGGTGACTAAAGCTCTATCTGTTACTAACATTATAGCATTTTCTTGGTTATTAGACCAAGTGTACTTCCTATTTGAGAGCCTCACCTCAATGACCCCCCACAAATTAATTCAAGTATTAAATTTGTCACATCATTTGTGGTTAGCATTACCATTGCTTTTATCAACTTGAAATCTAACCAGATTAAAATCTCCTATAATTAAAGTGGGATAGGTATTATCTAAGTACAATTGATGAAGTTCAGAGATAAAATTCTCCTTTCCTTCATCATAAGGAGACCCATAGACAGCAATGTGCCTCCATACTTTGTCATCTACCCTGTTTCTGAGTACACATGAAACCGAGAAATCCTTGATTTCCCAGGAGAGAACTTCAAAAAAATTAGAATCTACCCCTACCAGAATACCTCCTGCAGACCCAATTGATGGAAGGAAGTTCCAAACAAAAGGTTTTCCTGCACTAATCGAGTCTAAGTACGATTGAGAGAAATCCTGTTTTTTAGTCTCTTGGAAAGCAATCATGGAAGCATGAGTTTTTGCAATAGTTCTAAAATACAAGGCTTTCTCCTAGGTGCATCAATCCCTCTGATATTCCAGCCTAGGCTATTCATATGGAATGCTTCCTGGGGTGCTTGCCCCGTTTGTAGTTGCACACTTTTGTTCAATTCTCTATACTATCTTCTAACAGCAAATCCTCTTCAGAGGACAAAGGTGTTTTTGGCGAAACAGGTAATAAATCTACTAAGCTACTATGATCATATGGCATTTGTCCCTCAGGAACTATGCCATCATGTGAGTTTAAGTTACCTGATTCATCAAAATGGGAACTGGTATTATCCACTTCTACATCTAACCCTACTGAATTTGCAATGAATTTAAGCTCAGGGGAAAGGAGAGGGGAGAAGCGATTGGAAATGTGATTACCTTTGCTTCTGGGAGCTGGAATCTCCATGCCCTTCCTCTTCTTGAGCTCCTGAGCCAACTAGGTCACTTTTTTTCGAGCATGCTTCTGCAGCCTCTCACACTGGAGCGTTTCACAAACAGGGCCCCACGGCTTGTTTTTCTTGGTTGCTTGATTTTCGAAAAGTTGTGTATCCTCAGTGGGGGGTAACAGGTGGAGTGACATAGGGGTGGATGACTGCACCATCAGCTCCACCAGCCAGAGTGAGAGCAGAGTCTTCGCCAGCAACCTGCTCTTGATCGTAGCAGAAGTATCATTCATCACCCACCACTTCCATTTCCCTAAGAATGTCGAAACACTTGTCCTCATCAGGGGGGTCACAAGATAGTCAAGCTAAGAGATCCTTCCTCACACCTGCAAGCCTCTCAGGCTGATCCGTTGAGGACGAGACGGTGTTAGCATGGCCACTGAGACTGTCCATCAAGGAGGTTTGCTTGCGTGAACCATTGGTAGTGCAACTGCTTTTGTGGCCACTGTTGCCTTCCTCTGCATTCGAGCTACCCGGTTGCTTGGGGTGACCGGGGCCCTGCTGCTCTGTGTCCATATCACTCTGTCCCTTACATGTAGCTTCCTTGTCACCATCTACAGAGCACGAGCCAACCTGAGTGGCATCGCCAGCGACTAGAGGTGGTTCCACTTCAATCAGAATTTTGTGAAATTTCCTCCTAAACTCAAAGTCACAGTTGGCAGGGATGAGATCAGGGTTCTTGCACAGAATTTTGACTCAAACCACTTCATAGAACGATTTTGAAGGCACCAATCCAGCCAATGTCTTCCAAAATCCCAAAAGCAGATGAGATTTGTCCTAGAGTGCCCGAATTGCACCACTCTGATTTGATTCCTCTGAGTTGGAGCCAAACAACTGATCCTTCCTCACTAGCTTCAATCTCTCCACCCCAAACCTCGACATTAACAGTAACACCTTCTTTGGTCAGGCTAAAACATGGGTAGCTGGCAACATCCTCAACCGGGAGGTGAGGAGGAAACTTGACAAGGAAGGAACATTCATCAAGCTCACAGATAGGCCACGACCAGTTTTTCTTGTAGATGGCAGAGAACTCTTTAGAGACATCCTCTCTTGTCACTTCTCCTGCTTCAACGAACACTACACCTACATTGAATGACCCAAAACCTTGCTTGATATCAGAGCAGTCAATATGGAAGAACTCCAGTCCTGGGGTAGCACTCCCAACTAGGCAATCAGTTGGAATCTTATGTTTCCTGACAGGGCAAGAATCTTACTTGTGGCTGGTCTGCTTGCAAATGAAATAGAAAGGGGCCTAGGGGCAAGAGCTCTTGTTGTGTCCCGGTTCCCCGCAGTTGTACCAGATGACATTGAGGTAGCCGCCCTTACTCACACTACTTGGCTTGCTACTCGCAGCAAACTGCCCCTCAGAAGTGCCAGGGGCCTTTTTCCCCTTCCTTTGAGCTTTGCTGTTAACTATCTTTCCACCTTGTTGATGTTGATTTTGCTCCTGCAGGTTCTCCTGATTTCCTCCAGGTGGAGTCGAGCTCATCGCACCCACTTGCCCTGATACTGTGGTTGCATCTACTGTTGGAACTGCTGCTGCATCTGAGGGGGTTGAAACTGTTGAGGTGGAACAGGGAAACCATTAGGGTTACCCCAATTCCCCTGCAGGTCCCCCCATTGATTTCCTGGCATCTTCCCTGGGAACTGGCCCTGATAATTCCATTGGTTTGGGAAGCCAAAACCAAATCCTTAGGGGGGGGGAGGGGGGGCAAAACCCTGCTGATTTGGCTGCCAATTCGCCTGACTGCCGTTCCCCTCTGCTTTGAACCCTCCAGCGCTTTTCCTCTCCCCCTGCCTCGTCCTGAATCTAACATCTTCCGGTTCAGTAGACCTCAACTAGTTGTCTATTCGAGATGTTCTTAGGCTCATATACTCTAGCTTCGTCTGGGAAGGCTGGATGGAAATCGGTAGAGCAGAAAGAGCCTGAGGTGAGGCGATCCTTCCGGATCCAGGCAAGGAGTGGTGGTTGCGAGGGGAAGGATGCTGAGATTGGCTCCTCTCCACTCGGGAGAGGTACTTCTAGGGCACCAACCTGTACTGAAACTAGCGAAAAAGGTGAAGGCGTATTTCCGAAATCCGCTGTAGCAGGTACGCATGTTCGAACAGACAGAGCTCGCGCAATTCTTCCAGCCCGCCCGCCAAGGGGGGGAGCAGGGGCTCTGCAGCGAAGCCCCCTGAGCAGTCTCCTCCCTCTACGCCTACGCTCCTCGTGCGGCGGCGTGCACGGTCGGGAGAGATTTGGCTCTACTGGTTTTGCATCTCCTGAGGCACATCCTCCATCTCCATGATCAGGCTCTGTCTCTGAAGGCTGATTTGGAGCTGATCCATTGCTTCCGCGCTGGGGGATGGAAGGATGGGGTTGCTCTCCGGGTGAGCCCGCATCGCTGCCCTCGCATCCTCCCTGATTATGTCCAGAGCTGCATGTGAAAGTCCCACGAGCTGTCTCGTCCATGTGCTTGGATCTCTGAAAATCGCCATCGCCTCCACCGGCTGCGACGACGAGCGCGTTATTGTGCGCCCCATCACCTCTCTTACCTCTGGACTGACCGCAATAGCCCTCCGAATCAGCCCCGTGCTGTCCCGTATGAACATCATCTTCCAGCCACGCCTTGTACACCTCTGAATCAACTCCTCCCCCAAAACCTGCCTCTGGTCGACCGGACTCGCCCAGATCCGCATCGCCTCCGATGTCAGGTCCAGGAACATCCGGCCTGAGGTGGCTCCATCTTCTCCTGGGATCACCTCCACCAACTCCAACAACGTCTGGGCCTCCACCGTCTCCGCACGCGCCGGATTCCTGGCCGATGCCGAACGCGCGGGATTCTTGGTCGGTGCCCTTCTCAAATCTCGCACTCTGTCCATGGTGCGGCTCGATGGCGGGATGTGCGGTAGGCCGCTTCGCCGCGGAACTTGCTCGACACGGAGAAGGGGGCGAATCGGCTGCTGTTGTGGGTGGGAGGGGGTCGCCTGAGTTCGGCGGCGCAGTGTGAAGAAGGAAAGGGGGTGTGGCTGGAAGAGGCCAACTGTGGGATTTGGGGGGGGGGGGGGGGGATGCGGGGAAGCGAGAGGGTAAGGGAGCCAAGCTCTCCTCGGGCCCCGCCCTGATTCCGCCATTAACGCGGTCGGAGGAGCTACCCTCCTCGGGGGGAGAGACGTGACCGCCATCCGCCTCCACGCGCACTAGTCGTAGTCGTCCCCGAGGAGAGACGTGACCGAATCTAATCAAGGATAGAGATACCTTACAAAAAAAAAACCCAAGTCTCTATCTTACAAAAAAAAATCACATTGGTCATGGTTGATACCTTCAAAAGCATCAGATCTCACGCCTACTAAAAGACCACCCGAGTGGCCCTGAGCCGGCTTAATGTTCCGGTCATACACAAACAAACCCCCAATTGCCCGCAGAATACCCCTAGACATATTCACTTTAGGCCTTGTTTGTTTGTAGTGGATTGGTGGGGATTAGTGGGGATAAACCCCTAGGGGTTTGTGAGAAACCCTTCTCCACACCCAATCCCCCAAGCATCAATCCCCATCCCCTCCGTGACTTTTTTTTTCTTTGGTACGAGGTGCATATCCACGCGTGTACCAGATCGCAATAGGGTCATTTTTTTCTCTCAGCTCGTTAGTGTCCATGCAACTAAATATACATCAACTAATCACGACAGGAACTTTATACAGGAAATACGTCAGGGCCTCCAATTATCCAAATAACACAGACTAGTACATATTGGCAATATTGAAATACGACAGGAAATTTATACAGGAAATTGGTGTCATGCAATCCAACTAAGCTTGACTGCCCTTAAGTTTCCGATCCCAGGGGCCGATTGTCCTACATCCGTCTGGGCATATATGAAAAGAGCTTCCACAGCTTCATGTAGTTGGAAGTAAACCTTCTTTTCCTCCATCTTTTTAGCTCTTTCTTGTCGTCTCTGCGTCAAATTCAGTTCTCAGAATGATGATTATGAACCATGACAAATATATATAATGTAAATGTACATGCCTTCTCAGTGGTGTGCATTGTGTGAAAGATCATACATATAGCATGTACTGAACCAAGAAATTTGAATGACTAACATGATGCAAGATGGAGTAACTAATGATTAAGTCATATTGGCATGATCTGTTGCAGAGAACTCACTGATTGCCAATATGTACTAGTCTGCCTATTCAACATTGAAAACCCATGTCCGGATAATCGAACTTGAAAAATGCATCAGCTACTGGCAGCATGTGTATTCTATATATACAAGTAGAAAGATGTGTGGTTCGCATTCAAGTTATTAGCATGCCACACTTGGCGTTGGAAGTTCCACAAACACCACACCACTATCTGCTCAAATACACATGCATGAATGCTGGTTCCTGCTAAAACCCTCCACGACACTAACAAGAAGCTTAATCTGGCATGTCACCACAATTCTAGCTTTACCATAAAACCATCTAGTATCCAAGAAACTGCCATTTGCTTGCAAACTGGCATAAACAACATAAACTGGAGAGTTATATGTCTAACTTTGTACAAATGGTATGCCCCTATGTTGGTGTTACTTAAGTCAGTACATCTGTACATGTTTGACGGAAAATAACCATGGAGAACACTAAAATTCTGACATAGTTCTTTTTAGAATATTAGCAGTTACTACATAGTTCTTTTTTGCTATACTTAGCAATTGCTACAAATAACATAATAACCACATTATTTTTTGGAATAGGGAAGCGCTTAACTTGATTCTTCATCTTGTGGTCGGTGCCAACTTTGAGAATAGGGAAGCACTTTTTCAGAACTGCCAATACCCTTTCGACATGTTTTCTCAACTGTGCCAAGGTACACTGGTACTTGCAATGACAAGATCTCACACAGTGCAGCGCTGCTAAAACAGACTGAGCCTGGCAAAGTCCCATCTACCGACCGTAGCAGCAGCAACATTCTTAGTGGAGAAGAATCACATTCCACAATGGATCTCAGTGTTGACGAGTGGTCAATGCCGTAAGGGCCAAGAACTGCTTATTGGACTGCGATTATACTAGGAAGTTGCTGTTATTGAACTGTGTGTAGAAAACTAGGTTTATGTTAGAGGTCGTATAAATCAGTTGCCCAGACTGAGTTGTCCCTAACCTAGCAGGCTGAGTTGTCACTAGCTAGCCTTTGATTTGTTGTCACTGTCAGTTGATTGGGTCTCAAGGACTGTGCAAGGGGAAGGGGATCCAATTGAACACATCAAGATCATTGGCTCCATCAGGATCAGCTAGATTAAAAGCTGCCTGCATGCATGTGCAAGCTCAGTCCTTGCTCAGTTACTACTAGATTATATATCATATTTTGTTGTGACAGGAGGGCCTATCTTTTCTCTTGTTGCAGTAGATGGCCAGAAAAAACTATACCACATTGAAGAAGAACAGGATAATAGTACAGAATATTGACAACTCTGATCGGTGGCAATTACCATTGCAGCTTTTTCACTTAGCATCTCATGTCATGTGTATGTATGTAGTACCTATCATGGGAAGACATGGGCTATATAATCATATTGACATGACTTGCAAGCACTAGAATAAAATGCCCCATCAGGGCAACTACTCCATTGGCTTGACATGTGCATTGTAAAGTGGCTCACTGAAAGTTGGAAGCTTGGTTTTTCCCGGATCTAAGAATGGTCGACATGACATGTTCTTTTCTTCTACTTTTGTGTGTGCTTTCTTTTCCCTCCCGAGGAAAATGCAGTAACGTACGAGGGGGGACAAACAAGTGCAGTGCTTGGTGGAAACACAGAAACAAAACAAAACTCGACCAGAAGATCAGCAGACAGTATTCTTGGGATAAAAAGGTGACATGATTTCAGCAAGAAATCCTACAGGTGACCCAAAATGTTAAAAATTTCTTCTATCGTAAGCAACGCTGAAATGAAAAGGTATGGAATGGGGCTTGCAACCGGGCAACCTAGACATCTATATCTGTTGGTCATTTTGCTGGGTGTACTCACGGCGTGCAGCATCGGAGGGTATGAAATGGGGCTTGCAACCAGGCCACCTAGACATTTATATCTTCTCTATTTTACAAGAAAATGAAGAGCTAAAAGGAATTGCAGCATCTTCTCTATTTATATCTTCTTCTTTTCAGTAAAGTTGCAGCAACTGAAGGGTAATTTAACTGCAAAAGAAAGATCTACCTAGATATCTGTCCGAGTCCACTGAGTAACTACCACCACATCTGTATTCGATCGAGCTGTGGAAGCAAGATAAAAAAAGATTACTACTCCTAGGAATAATTTTCTAGACGGAAACAGGTTTGGTCTTGTAATTTACTGAAGAGTGTGCAGAAAGCTACCAGTACCAGATCGAGCTGTCGAACAGGACACTACCACTACCGGGAATCCACGACCGGAGAAAAAGGAGGAGCAGTTCGCCGGCCAGCGCCGCGTCCGCCAACGCTTTTTCAGTCCGAGAGAATCACTGCTACTCTGCTAGAATAGGAACACGGATCGATCTAAAGAGGAGCGAGAGAGAGAGGGAGGGAGAGAGTGGCGTACGGCGGCGTCGACGATGTTGCTGGATCGGCGGCGGCGGTTGCTCCGGACAAAGAAGGCGGCGGCGGCATCGACGATGCTGCTAGCTAGGGCGCGTACGGCGGCGTCGACGACGATGCTCCGTCCCTCCCGCCTCCCTTGCTCGCCGCCCCTATCTTCCCTCACGTCTCCTTGCTCGTCGCCCCTCTCTCCCCTATCGCCTCCACCGCCGCCTCGTTTCGACTGGCTCCGGGTCGGGGACGGGGAAAAACGCGAGCCCTAGCTAGCGTATCGGTTCGGAGAAGAAAACGGCCCAATATCGGGGGATTCGGGGGAAATGAGGGGAATATACCGGGCCAAAACGCTACAAACAAATGGACTTTTTGACATACTGTAGGATTGGGGTTTGGGCCGGAATTATCCCTGCTTTTCCCTGGAAATACCCCGGAAGCAAACGGGGCCTTAATTGTTTCTCGAAGACAAATGATTTGGACTTGATGCTTACCATCAAAATCCATGTTTTCTCTTAATCACCTCCCTCTTTTCTTTTGTGCAACGTGGCATGAATTCATTCCGCCAGCCGGGCCAGGGCCTCGCCAGCATGCTCCCCTGTAGATTGCCGAAGCTGCCGGTAGTCGTCGTAGCGGAAAGTCCTGAACCGGCGCTGCCGCTCAGCGGTGACGAACGCTTCCGGCGCGCGGACCATGTCGTCCTTGGGCGCCAGCAAGAAGAGCGCGACGGAGACGCGCGGCACCGCCGCCACGCACTGCACGCGGTGCCTCACGTTGTGAAGCGCCCCGTTGCTCCACGCCTGCAGCACAGACGACACGACGCGACCGATCAAACACGCAGAAGGCAGATATCGGAGCAGAATCCGGTGGCTAGCCGTTGTCCCGTGCGTACCGTGGCGACGTCTCCAAGGTTGACGAGGAAGGTGCCCGGGAGGGGATCCACGGGCGCAAACTCGCCGGAGTCAGGATCAGCCACCTCTAGGCCGCCGACGCAGTCGTCCTCGTGGAGCACCGTGAGGAAACCAGAGTCCGTGTGGACCTGCACTCCGGCCTTCCCCACGGTGTCCGGCGCGTAGTTGTACCTGTTGATCCGGAACTGGCACGGCCAGTCCTGGAACGAACGGTGGTCGGCCTCCTCCAGGCCGAGGCTCGCGGCTAGCTTCGCCGCCACGTCTACGATTAGCTCGTGCGTCCTCTCCGCGTACCTCCGAATGGTCTCCCTGCATGCAAAACGCCATGAAACTAAGCTGATCGATCCATCATTTGTGCTCGGGTTACATGTATGTATGTTCTCACCCACCTGATGTGCGGTGGCGCGTCAAGTGAAGCGCAGAAGGCGTTGACGTCGGCGGTGGAAGCGGCGTCGTAGAGTCCGAACGCCTCGTACAGGGGATTCGTCTCGCTCGGCGCGACGTAGCCGCTGCCGGAGATGACGTCCGCGTTGCGGCGCTTGGCGTCGTCGGGGAGGTCGAACAGTGCGCGAACGGCGGCCTTCATGTCGTCCTGGAGCGCATGCGGCACGCCGTGGCCGGTCACCCGGAAGCAGCCCAGGCGCCGGGCCGCGTCCCGCAGCCGCGCGGCCTCCTCCGGCTCCGCGAGCCGCCGCAGGTCGATGATCGGGATCCCTGACATCTTTGCTGCTGTTGCTGCCGCCTTGGATCGTGTGGCGCGTCCACAATTTGCGTGTGCGGTTTTATGCACGACATCTGTGCCCGTGGGCCGTGGCATGGCGGGCGGGGACAATGTAGCGACTTCTCGCTGGGTTTTGTCGGGAGCAAACCAAGAGATATCCTGAGACTTGAGAGCAACATTGGCACGCACATGTTGCTGAGTCAGGATCTGAAATGTTCCCCATGGCGACTACAGAGGAATCAGGGAGGTACGATGTCTCGTCCTTGTCTTCGCAACGGACAAAGCCAAAGATGATGACACCACGGATACAAGCAATGACAAGATGCATTGGACAAGCACAAGGTTAGGACATTTCCAGCGGGGCTGCTCATTTGCGGACCAATTTGGTCCACATTTTGTCCATTTGAGCAGCCGTCCGTGGCCGTGTCCAGGCGGATTTGGGCCCTGCACACAGCGGGGCTGCTTATTTAGTGGCCGGCCATATTTTTTTTCTAGTTTTTTCTTCTCATCGATACTTTGAGCCTAAAAACAAACACAATACTAAATAAAATATGAGTTATTTATTACAAATTTGACCGTTCAATAAGAAAACAAATAAGTTTTAATTAAAATACAAAAAAATATACTGGTTTCCAACGAAGTTTCAGATGTGTTGCACCAAATTATCCCGAAGTGTGCGGTGGGTTTCCTGATCACGCAACTCGTACTGGAAGTCGATGAAATCCTCAAATGTTGCCACTCCTGGCTGGGGCTCCACGTTCTCACCCTGAAACAACCAGTTCTCGGCGTAGACGCTGTCATCGCGCTCATCCTCTATGATCATGTTGTGCATGATCACACAAGCAGTCATCACCGACCACATAATCTCCGGGCTCCATGTTCGAGCAGGGTGGCGAACAATAGCCCATCGAGATTGAAGCGCACCAAAAGCACGCTCCACATCCTTTTGGGCACTCTCCTGCTCTTGGGCAAACTGCTTCCTCATCTCATCTTGAGGATTGGAGATGGTCTTCACAAAGGTAGCCCACTGGGGATAGATACCATCTGCCAGGTAGTATCCCTTTGTGTAGTGGTGGCCGTTGATATCATAGCTCACCTCGGGGGAGTTGCCTACGACAAGTCTGCCAAACACCGGAGAGCGCTGGAGCACGTTGATATCATTGTGTGAACCAGCCATGCCGAAGAGCGAGTGCCAAATCCACAGATCATGCGAAGCAACTGCTTCGAGAATAACCGTGCACTCACCAACATGGCCCTTGTACTGCCCCTGCCAACCAAATGGGCAGTTCTTCCACTCCCAGTGCATACAATCGATGCTTCCAAGCATCCCAGGCCACCCTCTGCTCTCGTTGATCGACAACAGCCGCTGAGTGTCGGCAACAGTCGGTTCCCTCAAGTACTCCGGGCCGAACACCTGAACCACAGCTTCACAAAACTTGTACATAGCTTCCAGGCACATGGATTCACTCATACGCAAGTACTCGTCAACCAGATCACCAGCTACTCCATATGCAAGCATCCGAATTGCCGCGGTGCATTTTTGATAAGAAGTGAAGCCAAGCTTACCGGTGGCATCGGGCTTGCACTTGAACCAATCGTTGTAGTCGAGGACGTCGAGTCGAATGCGGTTGAACAAGTCCCTTTTCATCCGAAAACGGCGCCGGAATAGCTTGGCCGTGTACACCGGATTGGTGGGGTGGAAATAGTCGTTCCACAGCTGCATCTGGCCGGCCGCTCTGTCCCTGTCCAAGCCCGGCGCACGGCCGGGAACGGATCCTCTGAACACCGGCCGCATCCTTGCGATGTGGTCATTGACCACGAGAGTGGCAACGAGGATGTCGCTCTCGTCCTCGGAATCAGACTCCGACGAGGACGAGTACATGATCACGTTGTTGAAGAAGAACTCGTCGCCGCTGTCCGCCATTTTTTGGGCCGAGGTCGGGGCAGGCACACGGACGAACAGCTTGTGTGCGCCCGTGGAGGTGGGGGGAGGTGGACCGGGCGGTACGAAGGCCGGCGAACCTCCTGCGGGACAGGCGGTACGAAGGCCGGCGAACCTCCTGCGGGACAGGCGGCGGCGCGGCGGCGTGGGAGGGAGGTGGGGGGAGGTGGACGTCGCCGGCGGGGGGCCGAGCGGTGGTGGTGGTCGCAAAATCGGCGACCTAGCGGCGGCGAGGTGGGTCGGGGGCGGCGCGGGGGGGAGGAGGGGGCGTTTTTTGCGGGCCAGGAAGTGTGTCCACGGGACACTTTGTTGTCCGCGGGGCTGCTCAAATCTGGACCAAATTTGGTCCGGATTTGAGCATCCGGGGACAAAAAAACGGACCGCGGTCCGTATGAGCAGCGCCGCTGGAGCCTGGTTTTGGCCCAGACTGCTCAAAACGGACCGGTCCGGGGCAAATAAGCAGCCCCGCTGGAGATTTCCTTAGAGCATCTACCGTGGAAGATGGGAATTTGAAGGTGTATATCTATATACGCTTTTATATATATTTTTCAAGTTTATACACCTACTAATTTTCCAGCGAAAAGTCTATTCAGAACATATATATTCTCTCTCATACTATTTCCTTTAATTGTTGCCCCCACGAGGTGGATGGGTGGTGTATATTTACACCTTGGTTAGCAAGGTGGATGGAGGTTTAAACTTTCCACTATGGTATACTAGACACATATAACCAATTTGACTCACACGTTGTGTATATGTTGTTTTAAACCTCAGTATACACCTTCAACTAGAAATGCTCTTAGGATAAAGAACGACAAGAAAGTCTACTCATATCATAAAAGATGCGCAAATAAACAGATAAGAGTATCTCCCAATACACGGCTCCACAACTATATTGGATGGACGTTACCGGAAGGGCTCACGCATGTTCCTTCTCTATTGGGTCGTCTCACCCTAATAAAACACCCAATAGGCCGCCCCAGTAACCTTTTGACATATTTTCGCAAAATATATCGTCTAAAACTCTAAATCTGAATTTTCAGCCACCCCTGTAGGACCATCACAGAATAGAACATTAAACACGTAGAAATAAAATGAAAGATGGTGTCTCCTCCATCGCCACCGGTGTTGGCTCCCCCTAGCCACCAGTTCTAGCTCCCCGATCGACGCAAGGTCCATTTCACATATGATGCGTTGTTGATTGTTGTTGATTGATCACGTGCCAACCACTCACTGGTGGAGATATATGTCGGTTGTCAATATCTTCACATCCTCTATTAGCTTTTTTTTACCACAAACTATGACGCATATGAAATCGCCTTGATTCTTGTCATGTCGGGTTTCATAAGAGACTTTTTGGGTTTGATATTGGCGGTTTCAACTTTCTCCCTCTCAAGGACCATCTTCTCACATTGCTTGTCCATCATGACCATCCACCTTTCACTAAAATTGCTTGTATTTTGCTTGAAGAGCGGTGAGCCCTTAGCGAGGCACTTGCCAATTGATCCTTGCACCGATGTAGATGAGGATGCCGCCTATTGTTAGCATTTGCCTTCTTGTTCCCGTTTTGGCGTCCCTCCAAGGCAGCCGAGGGGCACGTCGGTCCATCTAAATCAACGTTGCTGTCACCATTCTTGAGATACCTTTGGACGATTTCCCACTTTGAGCAACCTTGGATCCTTGAAAAAAATGCATCAGGTTAAATTCATAGTCCTCGTTGTTACTATACAACCGTAGCGCATCCCTAAACTAATAAAAAAAAGACATACATCAATAGATGATAAGGTGAATATGCCAAATTGAAAAAAGTTTAGAGCATCTGTGTTATCCTCCATTTATTTTGCCACTGTAATTTCTTCCATGAAAACGACATACATTGTGACATAAGAAGTTTCAGAAGACGGGCGTCTTAAGGTGGTTTCATGGCCTCGACGATAGTGGTGGTGTGAGGTTGCCAGGCGAACCGTCCGTTAGGCAATCAACCTTATCTTCCCCAATACGGCAGAGGCCCAATTATCCCATTCTTTTCAGAGTGTTATTATCTCTCTTAGTGGCAGGGTCGGGTCTTGGGCGCCTGTCTGGATAGTATGTGGGCCGAGATTTTTTAGGCGACGTCGGTTATAATGTTTGTTCCTGCTACCTATGCTCATTCTCATATTACATTGATTGATCGATCGTTTCGGCCTATCATCAGGCTTGTATAGTTGTAATTCTTTCCTTCTATCAATGCATCGAGACACAAGTTTTTGGTTTTATCAAAAAGATTTTACAAATTTGTTCATAAATACAAAAAAAATGTTTATGATGATGTAATAATCTGTTTATGTAGTGAGGAAAATATATACTCCCTCCGGTTCATAATAAGTGTCATTGATACAGTACTAATCGGCGACAATTATTATGTATTGGAGGGAGCACTATTTATTCTCAAAGTTCACAAAAATATGGATTGTTGCGCATTTGTTAACATTGGATCGACAATTCCGACGTTACTTGGGGCTTAAGGAATTCTATGTCAACCAAGAACTGTCAAAAGCGATAAAATATCCCTCCATCTCAAAAGGTTTGACGTATTTTGTTTCTTAAGATAAGCCTTTTTTTTCTTCCAAACTAGCATTGGTGGCACTCGCAAATGCGAGGGCAACATCTCAAGTTTTCTAAAGAAATAGGTGCGTAGTTCAAGAGATACTTATTTTGATTCATGTGCTTTTATGGTTACCATAAAATTTCATGCTAAATATGAAATATTATGTGTATAGAAAAACTTTTCTGACCATCTTTAAATTGTGGGTGGAGGATTAGTTCATATTTTAAATCATATTATTGAGCATGCGTATATTTTTTAATTGGTGATATTAAATCATATCAAACAAACAAATTCACATGGTAATTAACTTATCGGTATTACATAAGTGCATGGTTAAAACATTGAGCATAGGATGCGAATTCTAGTAAAAAAAACGATGCCTAAAAAATATATTGTATCACTAAATGAAATTTATGTATAGCTATTGAGATTTCTTAGTGATGGTAATGACTTGATGTACGTCCAAGCGTGATTTGAGGTCCTTTCTGTGGTAACTCATTTGGACTAAAAAAAAATTGGACTAACGTGGTGCCTCGAATGGACAATCCCGGTTTATCTGAGTAGTTGTCTGAATTTTTAGTAACTTATAATGTAAAATTGGCTACCATAATTTCTTTTCATGAGACGGATAAGTGAAGTTCAATATTTGACTCTGGGCATAATCGCTGGTCCTTTTTCCCAACACAATAGAGCATTTCTTGTCATCTCTAATTTCACGGATAATGTTTATTTTTTTTCCATTGCGGCGATGCGTGTATTATTAGCTGAAAGAATTTACTGTTTATTTTTCAAAAATAGTAGAATATTTTTTTACCTATAATTCGGTGTATTTTACGTGTCTTTGGCTTCCTTCTTTACTAAATTACAATTATATAAAGCAAAATTTACTACTTTTTTTTTTCTTGAGGCAGTGTCATTTTTCCGGAGCAAAATATTTTACTCTGCGCAAGAAGTATATATGAGGGGCATGGAATTTTGGTCCCTTTTTCGAAAATAGTATATTATGGTTCTTTTTCCAAAAATAGTATATTATTTCCTTCTACCTCTAATTTCATGGTTTTATTGGCTCGCCCTCATTTTTTCTCTTGCGGAAAAGTCGTGTACTGTAAGTTGCAAGAATTTGTGGTCCCTTTCTTCCGTTCTTATATCGCTGGACAATTGTCCCGTCTGTTGTGAGCTGATAGTACAAACCGTATTATTGTTGATTTCCTTGGTGACGTCATGGTATTCGATAAGGACTATCGTACAAATTTTGTTTCTCCATCTAGCCGGTTGTGGTCGTCCTCTTGATATGCTAAGGACATCGCTAGGCGCAGGTCCCCCTAGAATTAGTAAACCTAGGTCTCCTCATGAGCTCTCGGATCTTCATCTAATGGCTAAAATCAACATATCACAATTTTCCATTTTATCCCCCAGTTTTTCGAATATAGAACCCGCACTCCACATCAGCCCCACTTAAACGAAGGGGTATATTGTGTTGCTCCGGTCATCTCGATAATTACAGCAAAACCGCCATTGCAACAAATTCACTGGTATTGCAACAAAAATTATCACCCGTGTACAAAAAAAAGTACTGCAACAAATTGTTCCAAAAATACTCGAAAAATAAGTAATGTTACAAAGAATAGTTAAACAATATGTTTATCGCGTTGCAACAAAAAAGTTTAAACAATTCAACAAAAATCACAAACTATTGCAACAAAAAAAAAATTACGTCAATTAAAAAGTTGGTAAGCAACAAAATAATTTATCATTATTTCAGTTGCAACAAAAATCATCACATATTTCAACAAAAAAGTAAATCGATAGCAACAAATAAAATCACATGTTTACAACATGTGAATGAGCGCATAAACATATCATTGCAAATGAATTCTAAATACACATGCATTTATCTAGAAAAAACATACAGAAAAATCATTGCAACATTTCGTTTGTGTTTTTTTAACAAAATATGGGCAAAACTGTTACAAAACTTGAATACGTACGCAACGTTGGCCGAACATGGTGAAAACACTTAGAGTATATGTGGCTGCTCTTAATTACTGTGGTGGGTTGTTTGCACACAAAACTAGACCTAAAATCGAAATTGGACGTAGTTAGGCCAGACACACGCGCAAAAAGACCAACACACTGCGCTCGCTACTTTGCTCACTCGCGCAGCGAGCGACCTATGCGAGGGCGTAGTAGGTGGGCCTAAAATAAGTGTTTTCCATACGCTAATATGAGCTGTCCTACTTTTAGTTTTTTTTTTTACAAACATACAACGTCCGTGTAAAATCAGATTACCACACTATTCTGGGTTATTGTATTTGATAGCACATGCAGATGGTACTCATCATCTTCCTCTTAAGTGCCAATACGTGACTCTTTTTTTCTTTAAAACTGATTAAGACGTATCTGTCAAGGTAACAATGTTGTGGCCGTATCTTGAGCTGTCTTAAGCTCAGTTTTTCTTTTACAAACATACAATCGTCCCGTGTCATATCAGATTACACATTTACGTAACTATAAATCTCTTGTTAAATCATGGCCCCATATTCTATATCTAATTATCAAAATAATTTAGGTGATGTGGCTTAATATGGTGGCTTTATTAGACATTTGTATATTGCATTTAGGTGATGTGGCTTAATATGGTGGCTTTATTAGACATTTGTATATTGCTTTTAGTACATAAAAATAGATAGAAGACTATTATTTTGTTAATATACGATTTATATGCCACAAAATACACAATTCGACTTGTCCTATAAACAAAACAATTCGTGGTAGAAATCAATTCTCGATGAATCAAAATATGAGTTATACTTTGAAACACAAGGAGCAACATAAAACACAACTGAATTCAGTTTAGCTTCCTAATCACATCGGCAGGCGTGCTCGGATATGGATCATCGGCTCCACAACCCCTCGACTGCGACAACTACGCAGGCATAGCCAAAACTGCATAACAATGAGCTCGAATCCAACAATCGATCAAAGCTGTAACTCTAGACATAAAGCTGTATCAAACAGGTATTACTAGAGTATAGCTTACAAACATAGGTCACACGACCCAACATTACAACAGACAATGGAAGGCAAGTTATGTTGCTAATCAACAAGAACCAAAAAGGCCTAAGTGGATGCAACATAAGGCGACGTCTCAGCCCATAGATTCCAGGCTGCTACATGGGAACCCCAAACTACTTGTCGATGTCCACGTCGAAACACCACCGATGTGAGGAACTCCACCTGAACCAAGTTGAAGCAAACATGAGTACGGGAGGTACTCGACAAGACTTAGTTAACCTATTAGATATCTGCTTCTTTTAGAAAGAGTTATGAAGATTATTTTGCGTAAAGCCATCTTTGTTTTTCAACTTGAGAAAGGAATATCACCTCTCATGGAGTATTTTGAAAACAGATGAGGAAACTACTCAACTACTGATATCATCATCTTTTAATCCACCAATATCATTCCAGCAGAATCCGGTGGCTAGCCGTTGTCCCGGCCGTACCGTGGCGACGTCTCCAAGGTTGACGAGGAAGGTGCCCGGGAGGGGATCCACGGGCGCAAACTCGCCGGAGACAGGATCAGCCACCTCTAGGCCGCCGACGCAGTCGTCCTCGTGGAGCACCGTGAGGAAACCAGAGTCCGTGTGGACCTGCACTCCGGCCTTCCTCACGGTGTTCGGCGCGTAGTTGTACCTGTTGATCCGGAACTGGCACGGCCAGTCCTGGAACGAACGTTGGTCGGCCTCCTCCAGACCGAGGCTCGCGGCTAGCTTCGCCGCCACGTCTACGATTAGCTCGTGCGTCCTCTCAGCGTACCTTCGAACGGTATCCCTGCATGCAAAACACCATGAAATTAAGCTGATCGATCCATCATTTGTGTTGTGTTGGGGTACATGTAGGTGTTCCTACCCACCTGATATGCGGTGGCGCGTCGACTGAAGCGCAGAAGGCGTCAACGTCGGCGGTGGAAGCGGCGTCGTAGAGTCCGAACGCCTCGTACAGGGGATTCGTCTCGCTCGGCGCGACGTAGCCGCTGCCGGAGATGACGTCCGCGTTGCGGCGCTTGGCGTCGTCGGGGAGGTCGAACAGTGCGCGAACGGCGGCCTTCATGTCGTCCTGGAGCCCATGCGGCACGCCATGGCCGGTCACCCGGAAGCAGCCCAGGCGCCGGGCCGCGTCCCGCAGCCGCGCGGCCTCCTCCGGCTCCGCGAGCCGCCGCAGGTCGATGATCGGGATCCCTGACATCTTTGCTGCTGCTGCTGCCTTGGATCGTGTGGCGCGTCCACAATTTGCGCGTGCGGTTTTATGCACGAGATTTGTGCCCGTGGCGACTTCCCGCTGAGGCCTTGGTTGGTACTAGAATATTTTAGGGGATTAGTAGGGATAATCCCTAGAGGGTTTGGGTGAAACTCCCACCTCCATCCAATCCACTTGTTAGGGGGAGTGGATTTGATATGGAGAAAAATACACTAGAGGTTGAGGAATTTTGGAAAAAGGTGGAGATAAACCCTCCTAAATACACTTGTACCAAACGAGACTTTGGGGATTTTTTGGGATTTGGGGTTGGACCAGGATAATCCACCTCAATCACCAAATTTACACCCATACCAAACAAACAAGGCTGAGTTTTGTCGGGAGCAAATCAAGAGATATCTTGAAACTTTTTTGAGAGCAACATTGGCACGGCACGACACATGTTGCTGAGTCAGGGATCTGAAATGTTCTTGTCTCGTCCTTGTCTTCGCAACGGACAAAGCCAAAGATGATGAGAGCACGGATACAAACAATGATAAGATGCAATGGACAAGCACAATGGTTAGAGCATCTCCGTGGAAAATGGGAATTTGCTGGTGTATATCTCTATATACGCTTCCAATATAATTTTTTTCAAGTTTATACACCTACTAATTTTCCAGCGAAAAGTCTATTCAGAACATATATATTCTCTCTCATATTATTTCCTTTAGTTGTTACTCTCACGAGGTGGATAGGTGGTGTATATTTACACTTGGGTAGCAAGGTGGATGGAGGTATAAACTTTCCACTATGGTATACTAGACACTTGGAACCAATTTGACTCACGTTGTGTATATGTTGCTTTACACCTCAGTATACACCTTCAACTAGAAATGCTCTTAGGATACAAGAACGACAAGAAAGTCCACCCATCTCATAAAAGATGCGCAAAAAAAAGATAAGAGTATCTCCCAATAAATGGCTTGACAGTTATATCGGATGGATGTTATCGGAAGGGCTCACACATGTTCCTTTTCTATTGGGTCGTCTGACCCTAGCTACAACGCCCAATAGGCCGGCCCAGTAACCTTTTGACCTATTTTCGCAAAAATATATAGTCTAAAACTCTAAATCTGAATTTTTATCCACCCCTGTAGGACCATCACAGAATAGAACATCAAACAGGTAGAAATAAAATGAAAGATGGTGTCTCCTCCGCCACCACCGGTGTTGGCTCCCCCTCCTCGAAACAGGCTTTCGCCCCGCTTTATAAATAAAACAACAACCACACAAGAGTTCACAAATAAGGAAATGCTGGGGCAACAACATAAACATGCCCAACAAGAAACAAAGAAAAACGAAACAATGAAACAACTGAAGGAGCACCGACAACACAACGAGAAGGCAGCTAACCACCATGCCAACCTCCCAGCTCAACCCGCGACCACGCTTTATGCACCAAGACCCCCGAGTGCCAAGGCAGCACCTTCAAGAAGGAGAACGATGTAGATACGACGCTGCTGCCCGGACTAGAAAACTAGTCCTAGGGTTTCCCCCGACACTCGGAGGATAGTGGAGAGGGTATACCTATGACGCCCTCATGCACCACCGTGCCGGAGCTGAACCATAGCAGGATTTCTCCCGGCCATCCATCACACTACCCGGTTAGGTCCATGCCATGAAGCCCCACGAGCGCCATCAAACACGGGCACTCACGGACCAGGAAGGCATATGTGCAAGACAACACCGACACGTAGGCTAGAGACCTCGGGACTAAAGCCCGCTAAGCAGCCACCAGACCTAGGCCTGCCTGGCCCTGGTTTGGCCCACACGATCATGTCCAATGCTGCTGCCAACCTCGACCCGCCTGGCCAAGGTCCGACACGCAGGTTCACCGACGCGCCGTCGACGACTACAAAACACCCAACCGACCCCATGCCCGACCGACGAGGCCCTCCATCACCAAACTCGCAACCACCAACCGCCGTCCAAACAACAACCGAGACCCACCTCCAGCACTTGTCACCTGCAACGTGGGCCCAGATCTGGGCCGCATCTCCCACAGACAGACCCACCGGAGACCTCCTGTGATTCAGCCACCATGAAGCCACGCCGAAGCATCAGGGAAGCGCCAAGGCCATGGTCACGCCATCTGGTAACCGTAGACGCACATCCACCGTCAGATCTGGGCCCGCCTGGCTAGATCCGACTTGCAGCACTCGGGCAACCGTCCCGTCGGGGGCCGGGGAAGGGAACCCATAGAGCCCAGATCGGGGCCCGCCTGGCCTAGATCGGGTCTGGCGCGCCGGCCACCGGCACTTCGCCTGCCGCCATCGTAGGCAAGGCCACACATTGCTAGGGCCGGAGACCAACTGAGGCCAAGCCCCTCAAGACCCACCGACGACGGAGGAAGGAGCGCCAGCCCCTGCTCCAGCTTGCATCGGGAGCTGAAAACGCGAGGGAGAGGCTCGCCGCCGGCCTTCATCGAAGCCGGCCACCGCCTACGTCACCTCCCGCCACCAGCGAACCACAGAGCCAGGCTCGCCCTCCGCAGCCATGGGCCCAGATCGGCGAACGAAGCTTCAAGATCTTGGGCACATGTGTGCTCCCTGCCAGCCAAACAAGCAGCACCGGAGAGATCCTCGCCGCGGCCATCACGCAGGCTTGGACGACAACTCACTCCGGCAGCGGCGAGGTGCTGGGACGGGTGCAAGGAGCTACCGGCGGCTAGGGTTCGGTCGCCTCCCGTATCTCCCTGGAGAGAGCGACATGGGGGCCTCCTCACGCAGTCTCGGCAAAGGAGGCTGCTGCTAGAAAAGAAAACTTTTTCTTGGCTCCCCCTAGCCACCGGTTCTAGCTCCCCGATCGACACAAGGTCCATTTCACATATGATGCGTTGTTGATTGTTGTTGATTGATCACGTGCCAATCACTCACTGGTGGAGACATATGCCGGTCGTCAATATCTTCGCATCCTCTGTTAGTTTTTTTTACCACAAACTATGAAACATACGAAATGGCCTTGATTCTTGTCATGTCGGTGTTCATAAGAGACTTTTTGGGTTTGATATTGGCGGTTTCAACTTTATCCCTCTCAAGGACCATCTTCTCACTTTGCTTGTCCATCAAGACCATCCACCTTTCACTAAAATTGCTTGTATTTTGCTTGAAGAGCGGTGAGCCCTTAGCGAGGCACTTGCCAATTGTTCCTTGCATCGATGTAGATAAGGATGCCGCCCTCTTGTCAGCATTTGCCTTCTTATTCCCGTTTTGGCGTCCCTCCAAGGCAGCCAAGGGGGACGTCGGTCCATCTAAATCAACGTTGTTGCCACCATTCTTGAGAGACCTTTGGACGATTTCCCACTTTGAGCAACCTTGGATCCTTGAAAAAAAATGCATCAGGTTAGATTCATAGTCCTCGTTGTTACTGTACAACCATAGCGCATCCCTAAAATGATAAAAAAAAAGACATACATCGATAGATGATAAGGTGAATATGCCAAATTGAACAAAGTTTAGAGCATTTGTGTTATCCTCCATTTATTTTGCCACTATAATTTATTCCATGAAAAAGACATACATTGTGACATAAGAAGTTTCAGAAGACGAGCGTCTTCATGTGGTTTCAGGGCCTCGACGATAGTGGTGGTGCGAGGCTGCCAGGCGAGCCGTCCGTCAGGCAATCAACCTTATCTTCCCCAATACGGTAGAGGCCCAATTATCCCATTCTTTTCACAGTGTTATTATCTCTCTTAGTGGCAGGGTCGTGTCTTGGGCGCCTGTGTGGATAGTGTGTGGGCCGAGATTTTTTAGGTGACGTCAGTCATAATGTTTGTTCCTGCTACCTATGCTCATTCTCATATTATATTGATTGATCGTTCGTTTCGGCCTATCATCAGGCTTGTATAGTTGTAATTCTTTCCTTCTATCAATGCATCAAGACACAAGTTTTTGGTTTTATCAAAAAGATTTTACAAATTTGTTCATAAATACAAAAAGATGTTTATGATGATGTAATAATTTGCTTATGTAGTGAGGAAAATATATACTCCCTCCAGCTCATAATAAGTGTCGTTGATACAGTACAAAGTTGTACTAAATCAAGGACACTTATTATGTATTGGAGGGAGCACTATTTATTCTCAAAAGTCACAAAAATATGGATTGTTGCACAGTTGTTAACATTGGATCGACAATTCCGATGTTAATTAGGGCTTAAGAAATTCTATGTCAACCAAGAACTGTCAAAAGCGATAAATTATCCCTCCATCTCAAAACGTTTGACGTATTTTGTTTCTTAAGATAAGTTTTTTTTTTTCAAACTAGCATGGTGGCACTCGCAAAGCGAGGGCAACATCTCAAAGTTTCTAAAGAAATAGGTGCGTAGTTCAAGAGATACTTATTTTGATTCATGTGGTTTTATGGTTACCATAAAATTTCATGCTAAATATGAAATATTATCTGTATAGAATACCTTTTTTGACCATGTTTAAATTGTGGGTGGAGGATTAGGTCATATTTTAAATCATATTATTGAGCATGCGTACATTTTTCAATTGGTGATATTAGATCATATCATACAAAAAAATTCACATGGTAATTAACTTTTCTGTATTACATAAGTGCATGGTTAAAACATTGAGCATAGGATGCAAATTTTAGTGAAAAAAAATCGATGCCTAAAAAATATATTGTATCACCAAATAAAATTTATGTATAGCTATTGAGATTTGTTAGTGATGGTAATGACCTGATGTACGTCCATGCGTGATTTGAGGTGCTTGCTGTGGTAACTCATTTGGACTAAAAAAAAATTGGACTAACGTGGTGCCTCGAATGGACAGTCCCGGTTTATCCGAGTAGTTGTCTGGATTTTTAGTCACTTATAATTTAAAATTGGCTACCATAATTTCTTTTCATGAGACGGATAAGTGAAGTTCAATATTTGACTCTGGTCCTTTTCCCAAAACAATAGAGCATTTCTTGTCATCTCTAATTTCACGGATAATGTTTACTTTTTTCCATTGCGGCGATGCGTGTATTATTAGCTGAAAGAATTTATGGTTTATTTTCCAGAAAGAGTAGAATATATTTTTTACCTATAATCCGGTGTATTTTACGTGTCTTTGGCTTCCTTCTTTACTAAATTACAATTATAAAGTAAAATTTACTACTTTTTTTCTTGAGGCGGTGTCATTTTCCTGGAGCAAAATATTTTACTCTGCGCAAGAAGTATATATGAGGGACATGGAATTTTGGTCCCTTTTCCGAAAATAGTATATTATGGTTCTTTTTCCAAAAATAGTATATTATTTCCTTTTACCTCCAATTTCATGGTTTTATTGGCTCGTCCTCATTTTTTCTCATGTGGAGAAGTCGTGTACTTTAAGTTGCAAGAATTTGTGGTCCTTTTTTCCAAAATAGTACTCTTTGTCTCAAAATAATTGTCTTAAAGTTGGACAAAAGCGGGACGGAGGGAGTACACTATTTTCTCGTACCCCTAGTTCAATTGATTTTACTTGTTGCGTGTTTGTTTTTATATTTCTGTACAATTGTCCCGTCTGTTGTGAGCTGACGGTACAGATCATATTACTGCTAATTTCCTCAGTGACGTCATGGTATCTGATAAGAACTATCGTATAAATTCTGTTTCTGCAATGGGAAACGCTTATAAACAGCCGGGGGATCGTGCGGGCTTGTCCTCCGCCTCCCTATTAGACGCGAGTCCCTCGCCAGTGTCTCTCCCACGCAACACATGATGGTGGGGTCCGCTCACGAACCTTATCTCCTTTTCCTTCTTCTTCCACGGACCGAATACGGGGAGAGAACCAGCGCCCCCACACACCACCACCGGTGTCCTGCTCCCACGCGAGCCACGGAAACCGCCGGACCTCCATGAGACCACACCGCCGCACCGCCGGGAGCGGCCGCCCGCGCGCCGCCGTGCTATTTCTCTGCTGCCATCCCGCCGGAGGAGACGACTCCGTGATGTGGCCGTGCTGCTCCTCCGTTGTCGTCCCCCTGGAGCGGCTCCCAGCACGCCGCCGTGCTGCTCCTCTGCTGCCGCCGGGGCGGTGCTTCCATGGGAAACGGCCGGTCGGGCGGCGGCGGCGGAAATGGAGACGACCCGTGTGAGGCCAGGCGGCAACTACGGAGATGGAGACCACGGCGCCCTCACTCGTCCTCGCCTTCCTCCCGTGGCGGTGGTTCCATGGGCGATGGCCAGCGCATGTACATCCATGGAGGCCGTCCCTCCTCGCACCTCCACTCAAATCCATGGTGGCCGCCTCTTCCTAGCCTTCCATTTCCCGCAGCACGGAGGTGCTACATGGAGTGTGTGGTGGTGCTGAGATGGAGCACTGATGATACTACAATGGTGCTCCCGAAGGCCGGCAATTGGTTCTTCGTGTTTGTGATGATTTTTAGAATTTTGCTACAATCATGTATTTTTGTTGCTATTTTTATATATTTTTTTTGCTATGAGAACTCCAGCAGTATCTCCGGCGAGGTCATTGTTTTGCTACAATACGATAATCTTTTTTCTATTATTAATCTAATTTTTTTCTATAACAATATAAGTTTATTGCTATGAGATCGTCCGACGAGTTTTCCAGCGAGAGTCTCCCGGCGAAGCTTCCGGCGAAGTTGATTTTTGCTACAGTAGCACAATATTTTTGCTATAATAACTCCAGCGAGGTCTCCGGCGAAGTCTCCGGCGAGGTGTGACATTTTTCTTTTAATTTTTCACGAATCGTTTAATTTTTTGCTACATAGGAGCAAAAGCGGGGTGTTTTTTTTTTGTTTGCTACACAGAGTAAATAGGAAATTTAGGCAAAAAAAAGCTTACGTGGCAGCATGGGGATCCGGGGATGAAAAATTACGATCATCCGGGGGACGCCCAGCAGTGTTCTTCTGCAATAGCAGGCTATGGTCGTCCTCTTGATACGCTAATATGAGCTGTCCTACTTTCAAGTTTTTTTTTACAAACATACAACGTCCCGTGTAAAATCAGATTGTTAATGTTTGGGTGAACGGTCGTACCCATTAGGGTAGCCGGATACGTGTTTATATACACAGGGAAAGCCCCTGTGATGGCAATTACAAAAGGAGTACGTATTGGGGTAGAGTACTACTCTATGCCCAATCCGTACAGTTACAATAACTCTAATACCCCCCCCCCTAATCGAAACCTATGAGAGGTTTAGATTACGCTTAAACTCATCTAACTTCTTTACACATAAAGTCTTTGTGAAACCATCGGCAATTTGATCCTTGCTTGATATGAACCTGATGTCAAGTTGCTTGCTAGCAACTCGTTCTCGAACAAAGCAGAAATCAATCTCAATGTGTTTTGTTAAAGCATGAGAAACTGGGTTTGCAGAAAGATATGTGGCACCATGATTGTCACACCATAAACATGGTTCCTCGTTGAGAGAAACACCAAGTTCTCGAACTAATGCTTCAACGCAAATTAATTCAGCAGTAACATTTGCTAGTGACTTGTATTCAACCTCCGTACTAGATTTGGACACAGTAGGCTGTTTTCTGACACTCCAAGGAACAAGATTGGGACAAAAAAATATAGCAAATCCACCTGTGGAGCGTCTATCATCTAAATCACCTGCCCAGTCTGCATCTGAATAGGCACTTAGAAGAGTAGAGCTAGATTTCTGAAAAGTAAGACCAATCTTGATTGTACCTTGAATATACCTCAGTATGCGTTTGACTGCAGTCCAATATGCAGTGGTGGGAGCATGGAGATACAGACAGACCTTATTAACTGAAAAAGAAAGGTCTGGTCGAGTCAAAGTCAAATACTGTAACCCTCCAACAATGCTCCTATAGTGTGTGATATCCTCAGATCCAAGAGGAGATCCATCAGTCAACCTGAGTGATTCTGTAGTGGAGAGAGGTGTTGGACATGGTGTACATGAGCTCATACCAACACGAGCCAATAAATCTGTAGCATATTTTTCATGACTAAAGAGCAATCCACTAGACTGTTTTTGAACTTCAATGCCTAAAAAATAATGAAGATCACCAAGGTCCTTGATAGCAAAATCCGAGCTCAAGTGATTTAGTAAAGCTGAAATGGCTAAATCAGATGAACTACTAACAATGATATCATCAACATAGATTAACAGAAACATAGTGAATCCTGAATTGTTGTAAAGAAAAAAATGAGGTATCAGCTTTGGATAGAATGAAACCAAGAGTGTGTAATTTAGAGCTTAAACGAGAGTACCATGCTCGACGAGCCTGTTTCAGACCATATAAGGCTTTGTCAAGTTTGCAAATATAATCTGGAGTAGCGGAAGACTGAAAACCTGGTGGTTGTTTCATATACACCTCCTCTTCCAGAACACCATGTAAGAACGCGTTCTTCACATCTAGCTGCCGTAAACTCCAGCCTCTGGAAACTGAAATAGAGAGAACAATCCTGATAGTAGCAGCCTTAACAACTGGACTGAAAGTATCCTCATAGTCAATACCATGTCTTTGCTTGAATCCTTTAGCAACAAGACGTGCTTTATATCTGTCCACAGTACCATCAGCATGTTTCTTGACACGGTAAACCCACTTGCAATCAATAATATTCTTATTGGCAGTGGGTGGTACTAAATGCCAAGTGTTGTTACGAATGAGTGCATCATATTCTTCATTCATTGTCTGTTTCCATTTGGAATCATTGAGAGCTTCACTCAAATCCTTTGGTTCCCCTGTGGATGTTAGTAGACCATATTTAACAAGATTACCACTATAAATATTTGGTTTCTTACCATAGGAAACGGTGCCATCTGTGGGTAATTTTGGTTTCCCGATTCCTTGTTGCAACCGTGTGCGTGGTGCAGCAGTGGGAGGGGTGTGCGCGGAAGATCCACCCGAATCGGTGGCAGAATCAATAATCATTTGCTCATCATCAGCAGGCATCATTTGCTCATCATTATGCCTCATCATTGGCTCATCATTATGCCCTGTCGCATCTGCAGCAATCATTGGAGCTGTCCTGTCCGGCGCAGAGACAGGAGGCGACATGGCAGCAGCGGACGGGGGCGAGCTGGCGGGCGTTGTTTCACGCGCGGAAGGCGAGCGGACGGACGCCGGTTCACGCGCGGAAGGGGCACCACCTGGTGGCACAAACTCTGAGGAGACAGAGTTGTCGGGGGAGGGGACGGAGCTGGCAGCACTGCTGCTGTCAGTTACAGATTCCGGCACGGAATCCCGAGAGGATGGAGAATCAGTCTCGGGATCAGTCCCCGCAGGCTCGGAATCAGCGCTGTCCCCTGTTGTCCTATTCTCCTCATTTTCAACGTTATTTGATGTGTTGTTTGAAGCAATTTCATCCGAATTTTCAGCAGATTCTTGCATAGAACTTGCGGGGCTATGATCAACAACAACCTGGGGAGAAATATTAGTGGGAACAAGATGCAAATAATGATCATTAGAATGCACACCCCTATCCAAACATGGAAAATACGAATCATTTTGAGAGATGAGTAATATTTCGTCACGTAGACGTCTACCCGCATTGGGATTTAGTGGTGCAAAGGGAAAGATGTTTTCATCAAAAACAACATCACGAGAGATATAAACACGGCCAGTGGCTACATCAAGACATTTGACTCCATTGTGACACGGACTATATCCAAGAAAAACACATTGTTTTGATCTAAAGGAGAGTTTGTGTTTGTTATATGGGCGAAGATTGGGCGAACAGGCACAACCAAAAATGCGAAGAGACTCATATTGTGCTGTAACTTGGAGAAGTTTTCCAGTGGGAGTGTCGAAGTTTAGGACTTTTGTAAAAAGCATATTGATAAGAAAAGTAGCTGTAATGAAAGAACCATCCCAGTATTTGAGAGGCATGGATGCATTTGCAAGAAGATCAAGACCTACTTCAACAATGATACATGATGAACAATGCCTACACGTTGAAAGAGACTATTCAATTTCTCATATTCACCACCCCAATCACTTTGCATGGTGAGAATTTTGCGACCAAACTATCGTTCAACATACTGTTGAAAATCAAGAAAAACTTGATACACCTCAGAACGTTTCTTAAGCAAATAAATCCATGTAAATTTGCTAAAATCATCAATGAAGCTTACATAATATGCATGTTTGCTTATAGAAAGAGGAGTTGGACCCCATACATCAGAGAATATTTGTTCTAAGGGAACAGTAGACACACTAGTTGATACAGGATAGGGTAGTTGATGACTCTTTGCCTGTTGGCATGGATCACATATGTAAGGATTTATTTCTGGGGAATGTAAAAGTTTATGCTTCCTAAGAATTTGATGAACAATAAACGAAGATGGATGACCTAAACGACGATGCCACGTGGAGGATGAAGGCTGAAAAGTGACAAGAGCATGCTTGGGATCCGAAACTTGAACAAGAGGATATAGGCCACCATGACACAGACCCCTAAACACGATGCGCTGCGTTTCCTGATCCTTAATCAAGAAAAAGAATGTGTGAATTTTCATATAACAATTGTTATCAAGACTGAGTTTATGAGCAGAAATTAAACTCATGGATCCTTCAGGAACATGTAAAATATTACGAAGTTGGATAGAGCTATCAGGGGTGTGCAAAACAGAATGACCAACATTAGCAATATCCATACCTTGTCCACTAGCATTATTAACTTGATGACCCCCCCTGATATGGTTCATGAACATTAAACTTATTGAGTTGTCCCGTGACGTGATTTGTGGCACCAGTGTCTACATACCAATTTGTATCAATGCCACACACACACCTTTTGTCTCCTTTGGTGGCTTGTCATCATCATCACCATAGCGCCACCAACACTCATTAGTGGGATGTCCCTCCTTCTTACAGATCTGACAGAACACACCATCTTGCCATGGAGAATCACGACGATCTTTGCGCCCCTGTTTTTGACGATTCTGTCGTGGACGCTGTTGTTGCTGAGCTTGTTGCTGAGGAAGAGGAGGCCATGGCTGAGGAGGCATGTAGGGTGGCTGCTGGTAGGGTGGTACGTATGGGGCCGGTGGTGGAAAGTGTGGAGCATACGGAGGCATGTAAGGGGCCGGCTGGTAAGAAGGGACATATGGAGCCGGCGTCATGTGTTGTTGCGGTTGCATATGATGTAGTTGCTGCATGTGGTTGGGCTGATAGTAGGGAGCCGAGGGCATGTATGGTGGAGCCGAGGGCATGGAGTAGGACTTCTGGTGGGGCGGCATGTATGGTCGGGCCGTTCCACCATAAGGAACCCGAGGAGCTGCATTGACAGACGACATGAAGGATCCACCACCTGTTCCTGAACCAATGTTTGCGGTGGAGAGCATGGCATCACGACTTTCATAAGAGAGTATCTGAGAGCACATATCGTTGAGAGAAGTAGATGGAACCACTTTGAGAGCAGCAACAAACCCATTATAAGAGCTATCAAGTCCATTCATGATATAATCCTTGAGTTCGTCCTCATCAACAGTTTTCCCGGCAGTAGCAAGTTCGGAGGCAAAGCCTTTCATCTTGGTGATATATTGTTGAGCAGTCATATCCTGTTTCTTGGTATTGGTAAGAGCACCACGAAGATTAGAGACACGTGACTTGGATTGCGAGGAAAACAAGTTGTGAATTGCACTCCAAACCTCAGCAGCATGAACCAATCCGTAAACATGGGAAAGAATTTCCTCGGACAATGAGTTGACGATGTAACTGACAACCTGCTGATCACGAGTAATCCAAACATCATAGGCAGGGTTAGGAACCTGCGTCTTCTTCTGGTTTGAATCCTCATGTTCGATGAACTCGGGAGGGACCGGTTCGGAGCCCTCAAGGAGTCACATCACGCGCGCGCCACGCAGCGTGGGCAGCACCTGCGCCTGCCAGGATAGAAAATTGTCTCTCGTGAGCTGTGTGGCAGGCGGAGCACCGATTGGAGAGCCCCCGGTCGAGGATGTACTGGCAGCCATGGAGATCGAACACGGCAGAAAACAGAAAACCTAGGGTTTGTTGGCGACCGGGAGATCGAGCAGCGTAGGTGATCAACCGACCGGACGTCGTGGTTGTTGATGTGATCCTGTAGAGGCTAGGTGTGTAGTTGTAGGTTGTGGTCATCGACGAGGTCGGCGAGAGGAATGCTGGCGGCAACGGAGAGGTGCTCCGGTGCGGCGGCTAGAGGGTAGGAAGGGAAGAGTCTGATACCATGTTAATGTTTGGGTGAACGGTCGTACCCGTTAGGGTAGCCGGATACGTGTTTATATACACAGGAAAAGCCCATGTGATGGCAATTACAAGAGAGTACGTATTGGGGTAGAGTACTACTCTATGCCCAATCCGTACAGTTACAATAACTCTAATACAGATTACCACACTATTCTGCGTTATTGTGTTTGATCGTACATACAGATGCAGATGGTATTCATCTTCCTCTCAAGTGTCAATACGTGACTCTTTTTCCCTTTAAAACTAAAGACGTATCTGCCAATGTAACAATGCTGCGGCAGTATCTTGTAGAGCCGTCTTAAGCTCAGTTTTTCTTTTACAAACAGTAGTTGGCATGAACGTGCGATTGCACGTCTACATAATTAAATGTGACAATTTAGAAACGTGCAACACACCTTTTCATTATTAAACGGAGAAATTTACAAGCAGAAAAACAAGGGTATCAGGGTATACGTGGGTTATTTCCTTTTTGGCGTAAGTCAATAGCAACACCAGATGTCTAAATAATATGGTTAATGCTGAATAAACCACTTCTATAATTTTACATTGGTTCTAGATTTAATATTTAAATAACGATACTTTTGTTGTGGAGGTAAGAAAGGAGGAGCTTTAGGGAGCTTTTCGTAAGTCGGCGGCGCCACTTCGCTGACAGGACTTAGCCACATGGTTGCAACGTTGGAGGTGATGGGTGATGGTTTTATGTTTTTTTTTTCCACTACTCAAGTTGTTGTACTGTGTGAGATAAGTGGGACTTTAAGTGCTTAATTTGAAAGAGGTAATCAGAAACTCGGCACTCACAGGCATCTCCACTTATAGGCTGACTGGGATGCCCACGCCCACGTATGTGCGAGAAGTGTTTTTCGATCTTAACGTTTGTACGCGTCAACACTCCTGGAGAACCACGACTGTCATTTTAGATGATATGAATATACAATGTATAATTTTTCTAGAGGTTTCCTTGTTTTGTGGAACAGTAAATCGTTTGGCTTTGTTATAGCTTTCTTAGTGTCTCGAAAAATTCCACCACTAAAAATCATAGACCGCTATTTTTAATTTTGAAACGAGTTAAAACATGAGGAAAAAACCATGCGCCATCAAATTACCTAAGTTATTTTTGAAACGAAACTTACCTCATATATTTATGGATACTTGTATTCACGACTTGGATATCAATAAAGTGATTAGTTAGATCGATCAGGTTAAGGTGCCTTTTTTCATCGAAATAGCTTTTCCGCGCGCGCGCGAGTGCTCGCTCGGTCGTGAGTCTCGTGACGAGCGCATGTCCACAGGCCCTGCTATTCCCTTTTTTTTCCCGGTCACTCGCCCCGCTAGCGGCTTGGCTCGGCTCGGTGGAACGCACGAATAGTATTCCTTTTACGCGCACGAACGTTTTTAGCTTTTTCCTTTACGCGCAGGTCTTTGTTCACTGCTTTTTTTTGAATAAAAATTATTGTACGCAGTTTTTTTAGGAGCCTATTCCCTTTAATTCGGTTACACTTTTTATGGTGAGAAAAAAAATGTTTTTCCTGTAGTTGTCATCTTACATAAAGAAAAAAGGCGTACAATATTAATTCCCTTTTTGGGCTAGTGTTTTTTTAGGGCAAAGAAAAAAAGGGTGGGAGATAGAAAAAAGTCACTTCCAATTAGTAGACAAATATTCCACTTCCAACTAGTGTAAAAAAACTGTAAATCTAGTAGAAAAATCAATAAGATCTTGTGCAGAAAATCACGAACGTAAAAAACTTTTAAGAATTTTTATCGAGTGTGATGAATTAAAATTACCACCTTAAATTCTTTTTTAAGAATTTTTATCAAGCGTGATGAATGAAAATTACCAACATACTTTTTTTAAAAATGTTTATTAAGGGTGATGGATGGAAATTACAAAACTAAAAATCTTGCTAGAAAGTTATCAAGTGTGACGAATGAAAAGCGCCAGCGCCAACCTAGAAACTTATTTTTTTTAGAATGTCATCAAGGGATGATGAATGAAAATTACCAAAATAAAAATCTTTTAAGAATGTTATCAAGGGGTGATGAATGAAAATTAACAACCTGAAACTTTCAAGAAGGTTTATCATGTGTGATGTATGAATTTTTATCAAGTTCGATGAATGAAAATTAGCAGCCTGACATCTTTAGAAAATGTTTATCAAGTGCGATGAATGAAATCACCAACCTAACAACTTTTAAGAATGTTATCCACATGGGATGTATGCAAATTTCCAACATGAAAACATTTTTTTAAGAATGTTATGAAGGCGGATTAATAAAAATACCAACCTAAAAACATTCTTCAAAAGGTTATCAAGTGTGATGAATGGAAATAACCAAGCTAAAAACTTTTTAAGAATGTTATCAACTGGGATGTATGCAAATTTCCAACCTGAAAACATTTTAAGAATGTTATCAAGTTCGATGAATTAAAATGACCAACCTGAAAACATCTTAAGAATGTTATCAAGTGCGATGAATAGAAATTACCAACCTAAAAACCTTTGTGTAAGAATATTATCAAGTGTGATGAATGGAAAATCACCAAGATAAAAACCATTTTTAATAATGTTATGAAGAGGGATTAATAAAAATTACCAACCTAAAAACATTCTTCAAAAGGTTATCAAGTGCGATGAATTAAAATTACCAACCAAAAACTTTTAAAGAATGTTATCAAGTGTGATGAAGTAATTACCAACCAAAAACTTTTTAAGAATGTTATCAAGTGTGATGAGTGAAAAATACCAAAGTAAAAACTTTCAAGAATATTTTTTATCAAGTGTGATGTATGAAAATTACCAACCTAAAAACTTTTTTTTTTAGAATGTTATCAAGTGTGATGAATGGAAATCACCAACCTAAAAACATTTGAAGAACATTATGAAGTGTCATGAATGGAAATCACCAACCTAAAAACATTTGAAGAATATTATGAAGTGTCATGATATTTTTTATCAAGTGCGATGAATGGCAACTACTAACCTAAAAACCTTTTTGAGAATGTTATCAAGTGTGATGAATGACAATTACCAACCTAAACATTCTTGAAATATATATATAGGTTTCTAAAAACGGTTGATAATTTCTATTCATCGCCCCTTGGTAACTTCTTGAAATATATATATATATATATATATATATATATATATATAGGAAAATGGTTCAGTACTCCTGGGTGTACGTACTCTCACATGCAAATATACCACATAAATGAACCATTTATACCTCATTATTATTTTTAATATACTTCATTATTTAATACTAGATACCCCAAAATGAATTTTCTGAAAAAATTCATTAGATTCTACATATTTTATATTATGTGTACATATACTGATTTTACGTACGTACAAATAGTATATTGAAATAACCGAGGACTCTGATGATATTTTTTCCATACAAATTGTATTGAGGTATCTTAGAATAATTAATGAGGTATATAAAAAATAATAAAGGGGTATAATACCCTCATATATGTGGTATATTGAGTATAGGAGTATGTACACCCAGGAGTATATAACAGGAGTCCTATATATATATATATATATATATATATATATATAGGTTTCAAAAAAAAAGGTTGGTAATTTCCATTCATCGTCCTTGATAACATTCTGGATTATACATATGTTTTTAAAAGGTTGGTCATTTTCATACATCACCCTTGATACACCCTTGGTGGAAAATATTGGTTTTTGATTCATAATATTCTTGGAAGAACTATATATAGGGTTTCAAACAGTTTGGTAATTTCCATTGATCGCCCTTCATAACATTCTTGGGAAATATAAAATATTGGTTTCTAAAAAGGTTGGTAATTTCCATTCATTACCCTTGGTACACTCTTGGAGAAAAAATATGGGTTTTTAAAAAGGTTGGTAATTTCCATTCATTAGCCTTCATAAAATTCTTGACTGTTTTTCACATGTTGATACTTTCGATTAAACATCCTTCGTAACCTTTTTGAATTTCGTTTGTGCATCTCTGTCATTTTGCTGTAATTTATGCCAATTGAACGAATATTGCTCACTGTTTTTTCTGACACGTGTAAAACTTAGCACAGGCGTATAAGTTTGTTACCCCAGGCGAATAGGTACCCCAGGTGCACAGGGCTTGCTCCCTAGCGTCGCGTGCAGGCGAATGGTTAACGAAGCGCCAGTGCTACGTGGAGATACCGCAGGCGGATTCCATTTGTGCGCCAACGGTAAATGCAGTATCGCTGGCGTAATGGTTAGGGCAGGCAGTCGTTGATGGATTCCTGCCGTACGTGTCTTTCTTGTAATCTGCATGTAAAGAGAAGAGGGAAGGGAAGGAGAGCTGCATCGTTAGGACCCAATCATGGTCTAGTACGTACTTATACCTGATGAATGGATTGGATGCATCATGCATGTTGTACTAGTAGTGATCACCTTCTAAGCGGAGCAAGCTAGTAGAGATGGAGTTGACAGACTGTCAAACTTGGTGCAGCCAAAAGCAAGACCGCTCACTCATTTCCCCGCTTTTTTCTTTCTCTACTGCGGGTGCACGTAGCAGAGAGTTGACAGACTGCACTCAGACTGGCGTGTGTATTACCTGCGCGTGCACATAGCAGAAAGTGTTCCGTCGTATGCGGCGTTCCACCGAGCCGAGCCGCTAGCGGGGCGAGTTGCCGCTAGCGCACGCGTTGTTGGAAACCGTTCGACGGAAACATAACTCTCGCGCGCGCAAGCTAGCAGCTCCCCTTTTTTATCCCGTCAGGACTCCTATTTTCTGCTAGGCTCGTTTGCTTTGTTTTTTCTCTCTTGTACGGAGTATATGGGTGACCGTGGTTGGGACTTGGAGGACTCCGACGTATTGTGTTTTTGCCTTACCAACGTGAAAATAATTCTATATATATACCTGTTCCGGCCCGTACTTACTCGAACCACAAACGTACAGGAGTTGGACTCCTAGCTAGAAGCGATGTAAAGGAGTCAGGAGTTGTACTCTGTTTTTTTTCCTTGAGCACCTCAACTCAACGTACAAGAGTTGGACTCCTAGGAGTTGTACTGTGTGCGTTTTCCTTGCGCAGCTCACCTCAACGTACATGAGTTGGACTCCTAGGAGTTGTACTGTGTGCTTTTTTTAGCAGCTCAACTTAACGTAAAGGAGTTGGACTCCTAGTCTAGAAGCGAACGTAGAGGAGTTGGGAGTTGTACTCTGTGCTTTTTTTCCCCCTTAGTGGCTCAACTCAACATTGCAACGATCTGTATCGTTGGTTGGAGCCTATTGGACGTATGAGATTTAATGTATCCAACAACGTTTGCTCTTTTATAAGTATTTCCCCCTTAGTGGCTCAACTCAACATTGCAACGATCTGTATCGTTGGTTGGAGGCTATTGGACGTATGAGATTTAATGTATCCAACAACGTTTGCTCTTTTATAAGTAATTTACATACAATCGTCCCGTGTCATATCAGATTA
Organism: Alopecurus myosuroides; assembly: GCA_028641055.1. Classification (NCBI taxonomy): domain Eukaryota; kingdom Viridiplantae; phylum Streptophyta; class Magnoliopsida; order Poales; family Poaceae; genus Alopecurus; species Alopecurus myosuroides. The sequence continues at coordinate 303,268,722 of CM054061.1, forward strand.
CGCATCTACTCCTTCCGTTTCATATTAGATGACTCTCTTATAGACGTATATAGTCTTAAAATATGTCTAAATACATCTATGTGGGAGTCATTTAATATAGAACGGTAATATAGAACGGAAGGAGTACGTAACTGTAAATCTCTTGTTAAATCATGACCACATATTTTATATCTAACTATCCCTAAATACTTTAAAGTGCGGCTGCGATATCTGGTTTGTAGCGAGCGCACGCCGCCGCGACCACACGATCCAAAGTGCCCGTGGAGATTAGAACGTCAGGCCTAGGTGGTCCCGCGCACGTCTCCTTCCTCTCGATCACCTTTGCCAGACTCTCTGTCATCTCCACCAACGAACTGACGGAGGTGCCACTGCCATGCATGTAGACCGTGCAGTCAGTGCTTAGTGGTTAGCTTAGTGGAGCATCTCCAGTGGATCCTCTACCTGGACGTCCAAAGCGATATAGAAGAAGCTGGGGCAAAAAACGCCTCCCAGTGGCTCGTCCAAACGGGCGTCTAAAATTTGGACGCCCTAGAGGACCAGTTCGCGTCCTCCAGCCCTAGAGGACGAATAGAGGATCCTCCAGTCAACTGCTCTCCCAAGAATCCCTCCCGCGCTCGTCCGGAGATCTCTCCCGCGACCTCCTCGCCGCGCCAGCCTGGTACGTGTGCACCCTCCGAGTGATTTTGTGAGAGAGACAGAGGGGATTTGGTCGAGGGCGCCATGGCCACTGCCGAATCCGGCCGCCGTCATGTCATTTTGGCCGAATTCGTGCCGGAATAGGGTGTCGGCCGATGGAGCTGACCTTGGAAGGCAGCCGGCAGGGGTGGAGCTCGGGGTGGGAGCTCGGTGGTGGGAGGGGGCCGACGGCCTCGAGCTCGGGCTTGGAGGCGGGCGGCGAGGGTGGATCTTGGGGTGGGAGGCTGCCGGCGGCGGTCGAGCTCGGGGATTGGAGGCAGCCAGCGATGGTTGAGCTCGGGGATGGGAGGCGGCCGGTGGTGGGCGAGCTCGGAGATGGGAGGCGACCGGCGGCGGTCAAACTCGGGATGGGAGGCTGCAACCGCCATGGCCCCCCTGCTCGAGGTGGATCCCGCAGCAGCCATGGCCCCTGGCCGTTTGTGGGGGAGCTCGAGGTGGAGAGTGGAGGGGCTCGACCGTCTCTGCTCGTGTGGAGCTCGGGCTCTGCCCCTGATTCATTTATTTTGGCCTCGTTCTGTACTCTGTAGGTGCTTGCAGTGCTGCTAGATGAATGTGATATTTTTGGTCAGGTCCCGATCTAACTAGCTGAAGTTTATATACTGAATGTGGTAGATGCAGTAGATAGCTGAATTTGATGAATGTGCTAGATGTAGTAGCTAGCTGAATTTCCTGGACTTGTTGTTGAATGTCAATTTCGGTGAGGTGAACTGGGATTTCGGTGAGGTGAACAAGGCACACCATCAAGCTAAAATGTCGACGCAAATCGATCCGTTGGAGAAAAAAAATCTGTTGAACGGTAGTTATAAGATATTATTAAAAAAAATGAGAGAGAATATAGAGGTCTTGAATATAGACGTTCCACTGAAAAACTAGGAACTTCTAAAAAGGAATCTTTTTAGATGATCCTCTATACGAAGATATAGAGGACCAAATTTAGAGGATCCACTGGAGATGCTCTAAGCTGGGTGTTTCGATGAGAAATTACGAGAGAAAAGCTCAGCGGTAGAAGAAACGGGGTGTGCATGGCACACTCCGGCTGCGTGCATGACGTGCTCCAACGCGCACAATGCGACTGGCCAACGTCACTGCACAACGTTGCTCAGTCCTATCAGCATATAGTACTTGCTCAATTATGTCGATTCGTTGTCTAACATTAAGTTGCTTAATCCTGTCAATTTGTTGTGTGATATCCTATAGAAGTTGCTTAGTATTGCTGTAAAACCGCCTACCAAATATTTTCAATCTGGTTTTTTCATCTCCCACAAAATTGCTTATTAGCGTAGCAAAATTGGTTCATAATGAACAGAAGTTGCTCCTAAAAAAATTCGTCAAAACATATACATATGAGATATAGTTTTGAAGATTTAATTGCGAGAGTTCTAAACTGAAAACGGATTTTAATTCTGACACTCAACTCAAAAGTTATACTCATTTGAAACAAAGACTAATCACAAAAAGCGGGAGCTCAATCCAACTAACAAGCACATGTGCGCTATCTAGACACATCCAAATAATTTAGGTGATGTGGCTTAATATGCTGGCTCCAGGCCACGATGGTTTTCCGGGTGAGTTTTACAAGTTTTTCTGGGAGATTATTAAGTCTGATTTGATGACCATGTTTCTAGAGTTTAAGCAAGGTAATCTTCAGTTGTTTAAACTGAACTTTGGAGTGATAACTTTGCTTCCTAAGAAAGAAAACGCGGTTCAAATTCAGCAGTATAGACCTATATGCCTTCTTAATTTTAGTTTTAAAATTTTCACTAAGGTGGGTGCTAATCGTAATACCCAAATTGTGCAAAAGATGGTTAGACCATCTCAGTCGGCTTTCATGCCTGGGAGGAACATCTTGGAAGGAGTTGTTATCCTTCACGAAACCATTCATGAACTTAAGAAGAAAAAGTTAGATGAGGTTATTTTTAAAATTGATTTTGGTAAGGCATATGATAAGGTCAAGTGGCCTTTTTTAATACAAGCTTTACGTATGAAGGGTTTTGCACAAGAATGGTGCGATATGATCTTACAATTTGTTCAGAGAGGTAGTGTAGGCATTCGGGTTAATAATGATATATGTCATTATTTCCAAACGAGAAAGGGTCTCAGACAGGGTGATCCTTTGTCACCCATTCTTTTCAACATTGTTGCAGATATGTTAGCTATTCTGATTGCTAGGGCTAAGGAAAATGGACAAATCGGAGGTCTCATCCCTAACCTAGTTGAAGGAGGTATGTCTATCCCTCAATACGCTGATGATACCGTTTTATTTTTAGAGCACGATTTGGAAAATGCTTTAAATCTTAAGTTAATCATGTGTATCTTTGAGCAATTATCAGGACTCAAGATTAACTTTCACAAGAGTGAAGTTTTTTGTTTTGGAAAGGCTAAGGAGGTAGAGAGTCAGTATAAACAAATTTTTGGTTGTGAATCTGGTTGTTTACCTTTCAAATATTTGGGGATTCCTATCCATCACAGAAAACTTAAGAACTCTGAGTGGCACCCAGTAGAGAGTCGCTTTGAGGACAAACTTGGGGGCCGGAAAGGGAAACTACTATCTTATGGGGATCGTTTAGTTCTTATTAATTCTGTGTTAACAAGTTCACCCATGTTTATGCTTTCCTTTTTCGAGATTCCTATCGGTGTCCGTAAGAGACTTGATTTTTATAATCACGTTTTTTCTGGCAGAGTGATGAGACTAAGCGAAAATATAGGTTAACAAAATGGAACATTATTTGTCGACCTAAAGATCAAGGTGGATTGGGTGTGGAAGTGCTTGAGTTAAAAAATAAGTGTTTATTGGCTAAATGGATATTCAAGATACTTAATGAGGAGGGTGTCTGGCAGGAATTGTTGCATAATAAATACGTACATAACAAATTTTTAGCTCATGTTGAAGCACAACCTACCGATTCTCCTTTTTGGAAAGGTTTAATGAAAGTCAAGAAATATTTCTTTAGTAGAGGTTCTTTTAAGATCGGAAATAGGGAAATAACTAGATTTTGGAAGGACACTTGGTTAGGCCCAACTCCACTCTCAGATCAATACCCTCTCCTTTACCACATTGTCCATTCTAAGAATGTGTCGGTTGCTGGAGTGTTTCAGAATGCCCCACCGATTAATATCTCCTTTCGTAGGAATTTAGTAGGCATCACTTGGGATATGTGGTCTCACTTATGCTTGCGTTTGATGAAAATCTCTCTTAATTCCGATACGGATAGGTTTCATTGGAACCTGACTCAGAATGGGAGTTTTTCGGTTAAATCTATGTATGAGGACATAATGAATGGACATACTATTTTTCTCAAAGCCTATTTGTGGAAATTAAAGATCCCTCTAAAGATTAAATTTTTCATATGGTTTTTATATAAGAAGGTATTGCTAACAAGAGATAATTTAGCTAGAAAATGGTGGAAAGGTGACACGCATTGTTCCTTTTGTGGGAATAAGGAGACTGTGGATCACTTATTTATTTCGTGCCCTTTTGCACAACTTGTTTGCCGTGTGGTTTTTTGTACGTATAACATTCCTCCTCCCTCAAATTTGACTAATATGTTTGGGAATTGGCTTAACGGGATTGATATTAAGACAAAAAGTAGGATTATGATTGGTGTATTGGCCATTTGTTGGGCCATTTGGCTATGTAGAAATAATGTTGTTTTTAACACGAAGGATCATTTTCATGTCTTACGGGTTATTTTTTTGGCAGCGCATTGGATCCAGCTATGGACTTTCTTACTTTTTTCAGATCAGAGGAAGCTTATGGTGGATGGCTGCACTCGTCTCCTTACGGTGGCACATGATTTTTTCTCCCGACATACGTGGCATCATACTAATAGGCTTTTTAGTTTTATTTATTTGGCTGTTGGTCTGAGGGAGATTCTTCTTTTTGTAAGGGTTTTAACGTTTGTAAACTTTTCCGACACGCTGGAACTCAATCTATATCTATACCTAAGATATTTTGTAAGGCTTCCTTGGTTGGTTGCTTGGTCCGTCCTAAATTTTACCGTTTTACCCTCCCACCAATATATTATTAGAAAGAAAAAATATCTTAGTTTTCAAAGAATCCTGGTAGAAAACATTATGCACGCATGAACATGCCTCTGTCACACCCATGAGCCGGCCACGTCCAGGACTCCAACATTGTGCGACACCTATTTCTATATTCTCCTTCCATAACGAGTTCGGTACGAACTCTTCCTCCGGAACAGTTCCGGTATTATATCGCTCCGCTCCTCACCTAGGAAAATCAACCCATATATATCCATCTCTTTCACGTCTGATTGCCAACGAAATCAAAATTTCCCACGCAATTGATCGCCTAGAGTTCGCTCCACGATGAAGCTCGCAGCTAGCTTTTCCGTCGGCAATGGAAGTCACGGGCCGACGGATAATCTCTACAACGGATAATCTCTACAAGTCCTGCTACACATAAGCACCAGCACGTGGGCACAAGCAGTAGAGAGGCTCGAATCTTCGCTCGCCGGAGTGGCCGCTTGCCCAAGTCCCGGTCACGCTGGATTCGCCGCCTCAGCGCCCCATGGTGCTCAACTGTGCGGGTTGTGCGGTCCTTATTGTTCCTCGCTCAGATAGATGATGGGCACGCTCGCCGCCGTCCTTAACTTCTGCTCCACATCTCGCCAGCCGACCGGAACTCCCAAAGGAACGACGTGGGCGAGTTGTCACGACCGCTGAGGATATGCAGTTGGAGGCCAGGGGAAGGATTGGGGATCGGGGAGGTTGGGCTGGTGGCGGTGGAGGCAATCCGGGGCTGGGAAGGGCAGATTCTGGCCATGGAAGACGGGCAGACGTCGGTCCGAAGGCCCTCCATCGCCGCCAACGCCAAGGATGAGTTCAAGATGCCGAATATCGATCTCTATCCTCTGTCCCTTCTCTGTAACTGTAGGTCCCTCTCACTTCCTCTGTGTTGCAGGATTGTACAGCAGACACGACGAGAGTGCAGCTGGCCGAGACCATCCGTTGTATTTTTTAGACCAACATCATCCGTTGTATTTGTCTAAAGCAAAGCCGACGACCCACACAATCCGGAGTTCATCGGAGCACGCGGGTGGGCAGGGCTGGCAGGCTACCACCAGCACATCAGCGGATGGAGCCATTCAGCAACATTCATCTCGTATCACCGTGTGGATGAGATGATGCTGTCGTGCTTAGGTTCCAGTGTCCCGTCCTGAATTGGAAACAAAAATTATACTATAAAACAAAAGAAAAGACGTATATACTCCACTGATTGATGCACATATATATGGGGCGATGCCCTTATCCACATGGCCTCAAGTTATGGGATGTAAAAAGCGAGAGACAACACAGTCTAAAGAGATTTACACATGCATATTCATTTGGCCCGTGCTAGGCATCAGGCGATCGGCCACCTCGACAAAGGCCATCTAAATTTGCTTTGGAGCATTGGCTGTGAACCCTGTCGTTTCCCATGAGAGTAGCGTCAAACGAAGCCCACAACGAACTGCCGGCAGCGTTGGTTGACCAGGCAGAGAAGCACAATCAGTTCTAACACGTTATTCGATGTGTGTGTTTTGACTTCAATCTCATATTTTCCGTTTGACTTGATGTGCTGACCGCAAGAATATAACGTCTTATAATTTCAAAAAAAAAAGAATATAACGTCTTATTGAGTTGAGCAGTCGGGGCTGCTTCACACTGGATCTTATCTATGGTGAACGGGAGGTGATCCGGCCGTGGCACATGTGAAGGTAATATTACAGCAGCCACGTCAGTGGTGTAGCCGGGATTAAAAAAAAAGATTAAGACGAGAGGGCGGATTAAGCTTAGATTCTTTGGGTGATAGTCTTTGGAGTGTCGCCCCATCGATGTTTTTTTAATCTAAAAGATAATTTCTTTTCTTCCCGTTACATTTGCATGTTTTGCTACTATGCCTATCATATCTATTTCAGAATTAAGTCCTAAATAAAACGTACGAAAATCCAACAATGGACGAAGGAAATATGGAAGAATTTCAACCCACTTGTATGGATTAGATGATAAAATATGTACAAAATTATGAGCATAAGAAATCTATTAATGAAATTTATGAGCTCCATTCATGTGCTATTTTTAAAATTTGAGACTAAAATCATATGAAAATTTTACAATATACGGAGATAACACACATAGAAAACCACGGTAAACCATCAGATGTTGCACTGTCGTCTCGCTCATGGAAACCGATGTTTCCTCCGTAGCGAAGCACGGGCATTGTACTATAAGTAATAAAGCCTGTGTGCATCACTCGATGCAGAGGCCGGGGTTTAAACCCCTTTTCTAAACAAAAATGTATGTTGTTTTTAGTATATAATATATAGAAGAGTATTATTTTGCGAATATACGATCTATATGCCACAAAATACACAATTGGATTTGTCCTATAAACAGAACAATTCTTGGTAGAAATCAATTCTCGATGAATCAAAACATGACTTGTACTTTGAGACACAAGGAGCAACATAAAACACAACTGAATTCAGTTTAGCTTCATAGTTTGTCCATCTTGCTTTTTCATAACGCCCGGGCGGTGTCTCCTCGGCCCTCTTCCTACAGAAGAGCCGGCGACGCATCCATCATAGCCGCCGTCCTCATCCACCTCAACCTCGTAGGTGACTCTGCCCTTGGACCTTAGTTGTCGCATGTAGTCTTTCTGCTTCTCGAGCATCTCCTCGTTGTTGATCTCGTCGAACAGGGCCATGTCTGCCAGCATGTCGCACCACCACGCCGCCAGCATCGGGTCTTTCCTGAAGACGATCTCAGGCACCTCCGCACCGGCCAGGGTGGCCGGCTTGAAACGGAGGACGTCTTTCACATCGCAGTCTGCCACCTGAATCACCTTCTTCTTCTTCTTTTTCTTGATCTCCGTCGTCGTCGTCTCTGCAGGGTTTCCTGCTGAGTCGCCGGGTGTGTTTTTCTGAACCTGCGGATCCACGAGCACCTCCTTCTCGGATAAACTTGTGCTTGACATCGGGATCGGCGCCGCTGCTATTGATCGTTTCGTTGTTTTTGGGTGAGAAATCAGGCCGGGCGCCTCTATATATATATGTATTAAACCGCGCGAGCGAGTCCTTGTCAGACTCCAGTCCAGGTCGTATGCGTGTGCAAGCAAATATACTGTATGATCTGATATAATTACCTGTCGGAATATAATACCAAGAAGAACGTCCTGTCGACGATATGTTTAACATGGAAATTTAAACCTATGCCCACGGCGGCCAGGGACTGGAACCTAACACCTGAGTTGACGATCCTCAAAACCTCAATGATACACTACGACACTCTTGTTTTGGAACATCCGTGGGTTCGGGCGCAAGGGGCGCCGGACCCTCATTAGAGAGCTGCTTAGGAGGCACAGAATCGACATTTTAGTCCTCCAGGAGACGATGAAACAAGACTTCACTGATTTCGAACTCCTTAACTTAGAGGTCGGCGAGAAATTTTTCTGGTGTTGGCTGCCTGCCTCGGGACGATCAGGGGGTATCCTGTTAGGTCTTCGCGATAGTGCGTTTGACGTTGAGAGCATTGACAGGGGTCGATCCTTCATCAGCGTAAACTGCCTGATCCGGGCCAACGACACCATTATGACCTTCATCGGAATATATGGCCCGGCCAACCACGCGGACACTCCGGCCTTTCTTGCCGAGGTTTCAGCTAAAGTAGACTCCTGTCGCTACCCCATTCTCATGGGTGGAGACTTTAATCTGCTAAGGAGCGCGGAGGACAAGAACAACGACAACATCAACTGGGCCCGTGTAGAATTATTCAATAATAGTATTGCTGATTGGGCGCTTACAGAAATACCTCGCTCGGGTGCGAGGTACACCTGGACCAACAGACAGCGAGACCCGGTGCGCTGCGTCCTCGACCGGGTCTTTATAGCTCCAGTTCTCGACGCCCTCTTCCCCCTATCCTCGCTCTCGGCAGACCCGATCTTAGGATCAGATCACACGCCGCTAATTCTGGACACAGGAGGGGGCTCCTCGGTCCGGTCCAACCGCTTCTTCTTCGAGCTAGGTTGGTTCGAGCTACCAGACCTCCCCTCCTTGCTCCAGACCCAATGGACAAGACTCATGGCGGTTGCCGCGGGCCGCGACATCGTGGACTGGTGGAAGCACATGGCCGGAGGGCTGCGACGATATTTGAGGGGTTGGAGTGGCAACATGGGCCGGGACTCTCGCTCTCGCAAGACCAACCTTCTTAGCCAGATCAAGCTGTTGGACGACAAGGCAGATGGGGTGGGGCTAGACGAAGACGAGTGGGCCTTCAGATATCATCTGGAGGACCAGCTACTAGACATCTATCGCGTAGAGGAGGAGTATTGGCGGCAACGTGGAAGAGTGCGGTGGGCGTTGCAAGGGGATGCAAACACCGCCTATTTCCATGCCGTGGCAAATGGGAAACGGAGAAGATGTAATATTACGACCCTTATCTCCCCGGAGGGCCCTATCAGTGAGCCGCACCTTATTCAGGCGCATGTCTATGACTTCTACCGCGAGCTCCTGGGTTCAGACGCGCCCCGCCGCCTAGGTCTGCTTCCCTCCATCTGGCCAGCTGAGGGTAGGGTCCTCGAGTCAGAAAACGAGAGCCTTCTGCTGACCTTTTCGGAGGCTGAGCTGGAAGCGGTCGTGCATGACATGAGGACCAACACCGCGCCTGGCCCGGACGGGTACCCGGTGGCCTTCTTCAAACGGTGTTGGCCCCTCTGCAAGCTCGGGGTTCTTCACATCCTCAATGACTTCATGCTGGGCCGCGTGGACGTGTCTCGCCTAAATTTTGGGGTAGTCTCGCTCATCCCGAAAGTCCAGGGGGCTGATAGGATATCTCAATTCAGACCTATTGCGCTGATCAACGTCATCTTCAAAATTATCTCCAAGGCCATCGCCTCTAGACTCGATCCTGTGGCCAACCGGATCATCAGCCAGACCCAGACGGCTTTCCTTAAGGGTAGATTTATCCTGGATGGAGCCCTTGCCCTCCATGAGATTGTACACGAGCTGAGAGTAAAGAAACTTGGAGGGGTGCTCCTCAAACTGGACTTCGAGAAAGCGTATGATCGGGTTAATTGGTCTTTCCTGTTGGAGGTCCTGCGCCGAAAGGGTTTCGACGCAGGCTTTATCCATCGTATAGACCAACTGATCTCGGGAGGCCAAACGGCCATTTCGATCAATGGACAGGTTGGTCCTTTTTTCCGCAATAAACGAGGGGTGCGTCAAGGGGACCCACTCTCTCCACTTCTCTTCAACTTTGTCGCCGAGGCCCTTTCGGCCATCCTTTCCGCGGCCTGTGCGTCAGGCCATATTTCGGGAGTGGTTCCTCACCTCGTCCCCGGAGGCATCTCCCACCTCCAATACGCGGACGACACCATCATTCTGATCCAGAACGATGACCTTTCCATTGCAAACCTCAAGTTTCTGCTCCTCTGCTTTGAAGACATGTCCGGGCTGAGGATTAACTTCCAGAAGTCTGAGATCTTCGTGCTGGATCAGCCGGCGATGGAGCAGAACCGCATCGCCAACATGCTAAACTGCAAACTGGGTTCCTTCCCTTTCCTATATCTGGGCCTTCCTATTTCCGACAGGAAGCTGACCATAGAGCAATGGCACTTCCTCATTAATAAGTTGGGAGCCAGGGTCGAAGTCTGGATGGGAAAACTGCTTTCCTCGGGTGGAAGGCTGATCCTATCAAACGCCTGCCTAGACGCGCTTCCTACCTACGCAATGGGGCTTTTCCTGCTGCAGGATGGGATCCATGAGAAGTTCGACTCCATTCGCGCCAGATTCTTCTGGGAGGGTGTGGGCACTAATCGGAAGTGTCACTTGGTAAATTGGCCAGCGGTGTGTCGACCCAAAGACTGTGGGGGTTTGGGCCTGACTAACACGAAACTAATGAACAAGGCCCTGCTCCTAAAATGGATCTGGCGACTGTTCCACACAGAATCCTCGATTTGGCACCTGCTGGTGGGTGCCAAATATCCGGAGGCAGGCAACATTTTTGCGGCAGACCCCAGGGGGGGCTCCCAATTCTGGAATAGCCTACACAAAATTAAGCATCTCTTCAAACTTGGGGCGAAATTCAAGGTCCAAGACGGGGGGCGCACCCTCTTTTGGTGTGATTGGTGGAGCGGAGAGGGCCCTCTTCGGTTCCGCTTCCCGCTGCTCTTTGCCTGCTGCGAGCTGCCCTCTATCACGGTTGCGGCAGCCTTTCAGGAGGACGGTTTGCGCTTCCGCCGCTCCTTCTCCACGGCTGCCTTTGCGGAATGGGATGCGCTGAATACGGAGCTGGCCGAGGTTGGCCTAGCCGGAGGCCAAGACTCTGTTTCCTGGACTCTAGAACCCTCCGGAAAGTTCTCGGTTGCGTCGATGTACAAGAAACTCTCCCAAGGGGCTAATATTGCGCTTTGCAAAGAGCTGTGGGAGGCCAAGCTCCCACTCAAAGTGAAAATCTTCACTTGGCAGATTGCGTTAGATAGGCTGCCCACGCGAGAGAGGCTGTTTGGTCACTTGAACGCGGCACGTGAGGGGTGTGCGCTCTGCGGTGTCAAGGAGGACCCAGCCCACATACTGTTCCATTGCTCGCTAGCTAAACTAGGTTGGAGTGCGATTAGACAGCTGCTAGGGTGCAGTTGGTGCCCCGCCTCGTTTCCTCAGTTCTACGCTATTCACCAGTCACTTCTGGGTCAGCAGCGCCGCATCAGCTGGGTGCTGTTTGCGGCCCTAAGCTGGTCTTTGTGGCTTATCCGTAACAAACTTGCCATTGAAGCTATCGTGCCGAAACGACCAGCTGACATCATTTTCAAAATGCTTCTATTTGTGCAGGCTTGGGCAAATCTCGCAAAGGCAAGTGATAAGGAGGCTCTGATTTCACTGGCTACAGGGCTCAAGGCCATCTACCGCTCCTTGGTGCAAGTATCCCCCCCCTTTTAGATGCTTTCCGGTCTGTTCTTGGGGTGGCCGGCCCCCTGATTTCCCATTTGTGTTTGGCGAAGCTGTAGGCCTCAGCATGTAATGTCATCTTAACCTTGAACTGCTTGCTTTATTAAGTTAAAGTAGGGCATAATAAAGTTGCCTGGTTTCTAAAAAAAAAAAGTAAACATATAACTACTTTTCCACGAGGTAGCCTTTGATCAAGAGCAAGCGGAGCAGTTGTCCAGTTCCCCTTCAACCTCCACTCCAGGAGGTCCCCGATGTTGTATTACAGACATGCAACTCCAAGGTCCGGTACGTGCGCACCCCGAAGAGGCATCATACACAGCAATGCTACTTAACTCATGGATCAATAGATGGCGAGCATAACTGGACTAATGGATGGCCGAGACTACCTTAGGGCATCTCCAGCCGTCCCCCCAGAGCCCCCCAGGGGGCTTTTTCGCGGCGGAAGCGGCGAATAGCGCCGCTTCTTCACCACTCGGCCCCCCCAGAGGCCCAAATAGCGCCGTTTCGGCGCTATTTCACGCCGCGTCACCCAGGCCAAACCCAGCCCGCTGGGTTCGGCCTGGGGGGGGGGGCGAAACTGCGCGGCCGCGCGCGTGGGCCAGCTCAGTCAGCGACGCGACGAGAAAGCGCGCGAACAGAACCGTCCCGTGATCGTCTTCTCGGCTGCCACGCGATCAAAGGTTGCCGCCGTTTATAGCGTGGCGGCCGCCCAGTGCATGCGCCCTGTCCAAAGGCTGCCGGCGTAATGGCGTGGCGGGCGGCAGCGAGGGGACGCGCGCGCAGTAAATGCCCGGCCGCTCGCCGCGCTATAACCCCCCCCCCCCGCCGCGCGCCGCGCCCCGCCATTCTTCCACCGGCGAGCTCTCTCTTCTCTTCTTCCTCTCGACGCTCTCCCCCCTCTTCTCTCCACAAAAATGGCCGGCTATAAGGACGGGTCTGCGGCCAACGGGTTCCCGCGCCATAACCTTCGCCGGAGCGAGGCGATGGCGCTCTACCGCGCGGGCTACCCTTGCCCGCCGGACGTGCGCCTCCCTAGCTCCGCCGCGGGGGCGAGCCGCTGGGTGCTCAGCGCCGGCGGGGTGCCCGTACCTCCCCTACCCAACTCTGACCCCGAATTCCGGCGCGCCATCCGCGAGATGCGCGTCGGAATGGAGAACCCCGAGAACTTCCCCGAGCTGGGGGTGGACCAGTTCTGGTGGGGGCAGCTCGCCGCTTGCCGCGACCAGGAGATCGCCTCCAACAACGACAATGGAGCGGTCGACGGGCGCTTCAACGCCAACGGGCGGCGCCGCTGGTGGAGCGCCCCCAACAGGACCCTGGAGGCGGTCCTCGACCACATCCAGGCCGGCGACCAGCCGCGTCTGGAGATGCCGCCACGGCAGGCCCAGCCGTGGGTGGCACGGCGGACCGGCGCCTCCTCGTCGTCCGCGACGTCCAGCTCCTCCGCCGGGCAGTCCGTCTCCACTCCCCCCCCTTTCTGAACGCCGGCGCCCCTGCCCGCAGGCGCAGCGGCGGCGCGCTCCGCATCGGCGAGCCACGCTTCGAACGCGTGGTTCGCCCGAAGACGGAGGACGGCGGCGACGACGAGGACGAGTGGCCCGACCAGAAGGTCGTGGAGCAGCTGTCCTTGAACACGCTGCAACCACTCGACGACGACACCGCCACTCGGTGGAGTCTGCGGGAGACCACCGCGGCGGAGCTCGAGCTCCAGCGCCGCCTGCTGGCGGAAGCCGAGCAGCGCAAGGTGGCGCGCGACCGTGAGGCCGCCGCCAACGCGGCCCGCCTCCGCGTCCCTCCCCCGCCGCCGCAGAAGGAGGCCCCCTACATCGTCCTCGACCCCGACACCGACGAGGACGACGAGATCCAGCAAGCCCTCGCGGCGAGCAGGTGGGGCGGCGGCGGCGACGCCGGACAGGGGACGAGCAAGCGCCCCGACGGCCCCAAGGACGACGACGACGACGACGGCGGCGGCGACTACAGCCAGGCCATCGCCGCCAGCCTCGGCCTTAAGTAGTTCTGGTTTAAATTCCAGTTTAAATTTTCAGTTCTAGTTTAAATTCGCGCCGAATATGTACGCACTTCGTCTATTTTTAATAAAAATCGTCTACTTTCGAATTGCGTTTGTTTTGGGCCGAATCATGGTCTCGGGGAGCGACTGGGAAGCTTGCCCCCCAGGTTCCAGAATAGCGCTGTTTAGCGCCGCGGCGGCCCCAAAACGGCGGCGTTTTGGGCCCTGGGGGAGCGCAACGGCTGGAGATGCCCTTAAGCTAAACTGAACAAGAATATACATTTTTTTTGAATCGGCCCGACCCCTGCGTCCCTCTTTGAGGCGACACGGGGGAACCCTAGCCCCCTCAGCCGCCGGCCCCCTCCATCCTCCCCCCTCCTCGCCGCCGTCGAGGTCCACTACCGGGCAAAGCTCGGGCAGTGCCGGCGGCGGGGGGGGGGGGGGGGGCCTCTCCCGGCGACGGTTTCCTTTCCCCTGGCGGCGGCGCGACGTTCTTCGCGGCGGGGCGGGCGGCAAGGTGCTGTGAGTCCCGGTGCCAGCTCGCCACGACGTCGCTGGTGGGGAGGTGTCCTCCGACCGGTGGTGCTGGCCCGGCGGCGGCAGGCTTGGGCTCGAGGCACACCCATGGATCTGAGCTGGGTGAGCTATGGAACCCGATCCTTGCTGCTGGCGGGCGTGGCGGCGTTGGGCTTTGTCGGCGAGCAGACACCATGGTGGTGCAGGACGGCGACGAGCTGGACGGCGGAGGCCGTGGTTCCCGGCGTCGCGACGGATCCTGATGTTGTGAGAACAACAGCGAGCCTGCGCAGCGTGGGGGACGCTTGGCGAGGTTGCCCATGGAGTTGCGGCCGGTGCTTTCGGTCCTATGGGCTGGGAAGTAGGGCGTGCAGCGATATGTAGCGTGGACTGCGCCTTTACAACGGTGGCGTCGAGGTTCTGCAGTAGCGGTGGTGCAAGACAACAAAGGCCTTTTGTTGTTCCAAGTCCGTTGGGAAGAGAGTGGCACTCTGGATGAAAATCCTGCCTGTCCTTGACCGCGCTGGTGACGACGGTGCTTGCAAGCGTCGTGCCCTTCTTGAAGGCGTCGCTGAGGAGTGTGAGCTCGCTTTCCCAATCGGAGTGGTGTCTCCGGGTGAAAGCCTGTATCCGGTTCTGGATCAGCGATGATGACGGCTTCGACGTCGTTTCTTTCTTGAAAGCATCGCTTTTGGAGACACAGTTTGGATAAGCATATTGGTTTCGACGCTGTGTTCTTCTGGTTCAGCTGCTGCTCAAGGTTGAGCCACTGAGGCGCAATGTTCGATGTAGCCGGTCAATTCAAGGTGGTGCCTTTACCAGGTCTGTCCAAGTCCTACCACCCACTCGCCAACTCTTTGTGCACTTAAGGGTGGAGGGTACGTCGATGAAGAGAGTTTGGAGGAAGGTGCCGGCTTCGGAGTGACCGACGGTATTCGAGACGCGGCTTTGTGTTTTACCTTGGCAAGGCCCTTATGCGTTATTGTTGTTTTTGTGTGGTGGCTAGTCTTCGGATTGGCGTTGTAAGCCGAAAGGCGTTGTCTAGCCTCTTGGCTATTTCTTCTATGAAACAATACACCCTTCCATGGTGTATTCTTGAAAAGTATATACGTTTTTTGCATACATCCATATTTGAATTAAATTGAAACGAAGTCAATGGGGGCTTAAGACGCTGCTGCTCTTCGTCTGTCCTTGGTCGCACCAAGAGGGGGCGAATGCCCGCTCCCTGTTCTCGAAAGTCAAAGTGGAGATGAAAGGGATTCTAGGTCACGCTTGGGAGCTTCGCTCGGAGGAGTCTCTGCTCGATGATAGCTGCTGGGTGGATGAAGTGGACTTCTTGATATTGTGTTGAGGAGTGATATGTCATCCTTAACTTTGGACTCCTGACCCCGCGGGCATCCCGTCGGCGAACACTTTGGCGGTAACTGAACCTGATGATGGACTGTGTCTTCGACCTCCGACCTGGGGTAAGAGGTTCCGCAACAAGCTCAATATGGTGCTCTACCCTGTGGATATTTCAGTGCAGCAAGTGGAGCCTTCGTTGGAGTCTTCGCTGGAGCCTAGTCTAGTCCGCTCACCGGACCAACACCGATGGAATGATGGCGACATTGGTCACAATGGGCACCCGA
This sequence comes from Alopecurus myosuroides, assembly GCA_028641055.1. Classification (NCBI taxonomy): domain Eukaryota; kingdom Viridiplantae; phylum Streptophyta; class Magnoliopsida; order Poales; family Poaceae; genus Alopecurus; species Alopecurus myosuroides. Next base: position 303,284,513 of record CM054061.1, read on the forward strand.
GCGATTGGGATGAGATTGAGCGTTGCGATAGTGCTCCGCCACCGCCACCACCCCCTTCTTGATGTCCGATCCTTGGTCGGGGCTCTCGGGGGAGTCGTAGACTGCCGGGTCCTCCGAATCGGCATGGGGCTTGGTTGGCATCGGCAATCGTTGTGCCTGGTGTGGAGCATGACATGTCGCTTGCCTCTTCATCGCCGGGTCGTTGGGTCCCCGAGGCGTTCGGTCTCGCCCCAGATTTGGCGTGTTGCGGCTCATGCATTGTTGGCGAGGCTAGGCAGGGGAGTTGTTCCAGGAGGCTGCGGGGCCGGTCGTCGAGCAGGGCTCCCTGCTTGTGGATGGCCAGGGTGTTCGGTGCTCACCCTCGTCTGTCAGTCTAGTGGAGGGCGGGGACACCTCGAGGCATCAGGCTTCGCCCTCAGGCCTAGGAGGGTCCGAGGTCTAGTTGTCCCCGGGTCTTCTGTGTGTGGATGGGATTGTGATGAGGCGTGCTAAGTCTTGTCTCTCTGGTGGCGTGGGCGTCGTCAAGGGAGGCGCCCCTGTTCGATTTCCGGGGCAGGCGCCTTGACAGCTGGGACAGCCCGGTGGGTGTGATGGTGACTTCAGCCAGCGACTTCTCTATTGCTGGCGGTCTCTGCTCACCGTGCTATGCGGCCGTATCATCGGCTGGGGTGGAGGAACATGTGTGCCTGCGGTTACCTGCCTATGGCTGGCTTCCTACGAGAGGTGGAAGAGAAAATTGTCACTCTGGTCCTCTCCATCTAGACGCGTACGCGTCGCGCAGGCTTGAAGGCGCTTCCGCCTAACTTCAAGCCTTGTCAGCGTGGGCGTCTGTTGGAGGTATGCCCTAGAGACAGAAATATTCAGTTATTATTCTATCTTCAAGTTCAGAATTAAGTTTATGGCATCATGCTACAACCGCTATAATACTTGAAAAGTGAGTTCAAAGGAAAATCTTTGTGTGGGTGTGAAGACATAAACAAACAAGAGTTCCTAATCTTGTCTCTAAGATTAACTTGTGTCTTGTGAGATGATCACATTTTCTTGATCGTGGACTTAGGAGAAAGTCTAGCAAAATATGAGAGTTTATTGTTAGGGTAACAATAGTACTGAATCGACCCAAGTGTATGTTGTTGCTAAAAGATACTAAACAATCATCATGTGTTTTAGCTAATTCATATGGAGTTATCATTGACTATAATTTCTATACTATGAGAATATCTAGTGACTTCATTATCGAAAGTTATACTTTAGATATCATCAACCGTCTTGCCGTAATTGGGGACTATAAAGGTGATATTTCGGTATGACCTAGAAAGTGTAATGGAACTGATATCGTTCAATACTAGTACTTAACTCCTTTAAACAATAGAGAGATACATTCTCTGGGACCTCTCAGTATCACCGATGACATATCGTCTGGCCAGACACAATGTGATCTTATCACAGGGTCATCAAGGAGATGGATGAGAAAAGAGAACAATATTCGTAAACGAGTTATATGTGTTATGATCAAAGAGTTTGATCATACTAGATCACATAGTCTCACCTCATGATACGTTGGTATCGTAGAGTTAAGAGAATAAGTGCAATTAATAACTTATAAGGTTCCCTCATTCATCGATAACATACAGGAGCCATCATGGGCGTCCACGGCCCCGTTGTTGGTTATTGTTCGGTAAGTGCTCGAACATTTTTGTGTGTTATCGAGCCTTTATGGGCCACACGCTTATGCCATTCCAAACTTTTATTGAGAGAAATAATATGTTGTTACTGGTTTTATGAATGTTTTGTACCGTTACAACATCATAAACAAGTCCGGTCTCAATCGGAGTGGTTTCGAGGAAGTTGTTATAAGAGAGAAATTATGCTGGTGTTAGGTATAATTTATATGAGAAGCTACGAAGGACATTTGATGTCACGGGGTGTTAGAAATGTGTTTCTAGCGTCGTTAGATAATATCGGCGATTTTATCTATAGGGGTAAAGCGTTACAAAGAGTTTCGGGGAACTTTCCTTATATGATACTAGTGCCGGAGCGGGGTAGATTTCCCCCTATGTGCAAAAAACCTTATTGTAGGGAATTCCAGGTGGGGCACATGGTCTCATAATGTGAATGAGGTTTCCATAAGTATTTTTCCTGAATTTATTTGATAAATAAACGAGGGGGAAAAAGAAAAAAATTGGTGGAGGGATTAGATTCCACAAGAGAGTCCAATCCGAACTCCCCTAGGAGGGTGGAACGACCAATAGAAAGGAGGGGGAAACCGACCTCCTCCTTTGGCAGGTGACCTCCTAGCTCCACCTATATAATCCCCATCCCCACATCTTTGTAGACCACATCAATTGAGCCTTTTGGCCTTCTCTCTCTCATAGAGGGCATCTAGAATTAGAGTTAGAAGTCTAATTATAGAACCTCTAATTGAATTAGAGGCTCTAATTAGAAACATCTCTAATTGGATTAGATCCTCTCCTGATAGTGTTTTTGAGTTATATTATCTCGATTAGACCTAGCTCTAATTGTTTTCTCTCTCGTGTGTTGATAACTTCCAGTTTCACAATATCTCTAATCACAGTTGATTAGAGCTACCAACTAGCAACGCGGGAAGACTGTCTCTCTTTGTAGGTGTCGAGCCCTAGATGGCAGAGCGCTGACGAGTTAACACGAGCGTACACGTGCACACCATAAGAGGGATTACACATGTGATCATCAAGAGGGAATACTTAGCGACATCCTTGCAACTATACCTAGTCGTGAGGATCTATGATTGTTCAAGACTCTTCTATGACTACATCGATTCCGCTGCCGGGTAAGTCGGTTTCCAGATCCTCGCATGTATGGGCATGCCTCGTTATCTGCATAGTGATCTTGGAGGACTACGTAGAATGTTTTTAAAATTCTTAAGCGTAGACCGGCACTGGTATCGGAGCGTACTATTAATGACCCACAAGTATAGGGGATCGCAACAGTCTTCGATGGAAGTAAAATCCAAATTTAATGATTCGACACAAGAGGAGTCAAATAATATTTATAAGCCTTAACAGCTGAGTTGTCAATTCAACTGCACCTTAAAGTAGACTTGCTCGCAATAATTTATCAGTGGTAACAATTTTGTAGAAGCAGTAGTAGTAAAATAGCAGCAGGAGTAAAATAGTAACAACAATAGTAATCGCGAAAAAACAGCAGGATTAAAATACCGTAGGCAAAAAGAATGGATGAACGAGCGTTGCATGTATAAGATAGTTCATGTAATAATCTAAACATGGGCATTGAAGATAATAGTAATAAATCATCCAAGTTCTAAGCAAACCATAAGAATGTGTTCCAATATAGTCATATGTACTCGCAATGAGAAACTAGCACAACATCTTTTGTCCTACCAGCTCGTTTGCAGCTGGGCCTCTAGGGAAACTACTGGTAATTAAAGTGTTCTTTTTAATAAAGCACCGGAGCAAAGCATAAAACTCTGTGAGCACATGTGATCCTCACATCATAACCATCCCTTCCGGTTGTCCCAACTTCTGTCACTTTGGGGCCTCGGGTTCCGGACAATGACATGTGTAAACAACTTGCAGATCTGATAAAAAAAAAATTATTCTCATGAAACAATAACATGTTCAGATCTGAGATCATGGCACTCGGGCCCAAGTGACAAGCATTAGGCATAACAAGTTGCAACAACGGTAGAAAACACTAACAATGGATACTGAGCACTATGCCCAAACAATCTGGCATTATTACATGATCGATCTCATCCAATCTCTTCCATCCCTCTCAGCCTACAACGGTGTTTACTCACACATGGACGGGGGAATCATGGATGGTTGATGGAGAAGAGGTGGCGGTGACAATGGCGATGATCTCCTCCGAATCCCCGTCCCGGTAGGGCGCCAGAACAGGAACTTCGGATCCCCATATTGAGTTTCGAGGTGGCGGCGGTGCTATATGGTGTTTTTCTGGAATATGACAAACCCCTGTTGTTTTAGGGTTACGGTTGATAAGTAGTCGAAAGGGGAGCCCGAGAGGGTGCCTGGGGGCCCCACACCACCAGGTGGCGTGGCCTAGGGGAGGGCGCGCCCAGGGGTGGTGTGGCCCCCTCCCGACCCCTCTTCGGGACTCCTTCTGGCTCTGGGGGTCTTTGGGTGTTTTAAGGTGTTCGGGATCTTTTCTGGGCATTTTCCCGAAAGTTGATTTTTCTGCACAAAAATAAGACACCAAGGTAATTCTGCGGAAAACAACGTTAGTCTATGTTAGTTGCATCCAAAATGCACAAGTTTAGAGGCAAACAATAGCAAAAGTGTTTGGAAAAGGAGATACGTTTTGGACGTATAAACTCCCCCAAGCTTAGCTTATTGCTTGTCCTCAAGCAATTCAGTGACAACTGAGTGCTATAAAAGAACCTTTACGAACATATTTGTTTCATGTGATGTAAATATACTCACTATATGATCAAGTGCTTAGGCAATTCATAATAAGAAGTATGCAAGATAAAAGTCACTTAGCAGTTATGCAAACCATGAAGAGATACCAACAAACTAATAATGAACAACATGAAATATATCAATCTATAGGATTGCAATGCTCATAATAGGGTATGATAAAGTGTACTCGCTTGCCTTTAATAACTAGTAAAAATGCACGTGCAACGCACGACCTTGCTATTGATAATATTTAAAATTTTAAAAAACACATGTCTTTGCAAAATATTGCAAATCAACCTACGGTTTGGAAAAAAATATAAAAACATATAGTAAGAATAGTATGCCTGCTACTCTTCCTGTAGCACAGGTGCCTCATGCCACACCCACAGGATTAAGCCACTTATGTTTATAAATTGCATCCCTATAAAAAAACTAATTGAATCAAGGAAACAATTGTGCCTCCCCTATTGCATGAATGAACTATTTAGACTGCGCCAAAGTGCGCTATGCTCGACAAATATGTATTGCAACTCCAATGGTGGGCATGGTGCCATGAGAAACCTATAGTTGAAATCAGTTCATTATTACTGCTACATGACCTGCAAATTTGAAAATATTGAAGCCCAACCTGGCCCATGTTTGCTCAAGTGGGGATGTCCATTATCAGGTCTAGCAAAGAACCATAATCATATAATGATGTTGAAAGTCACCCAACTCTTCCTAACAAAAAATGGTGATAAGAAATGACCTCATTTTATTTATCACGCGTGCTTAATGGACCTCTTGTTTTTTAATTGAGGAGATGTACGTAGATCTGTGGGATAATTCTCACACCATAGGCATATCTTGAGTAACATCGAAAAATATGTCGCATATCAACTGTGCTATGGACGTCTTAAACAAAACTCAACCACAATGCAGCAAACAGTGTATTCAATTACCATAATCCTATGTTTCATAAAATTTTGAAACATCACCCTGTGGTATTGAAGCAAAACGATCAGTGCCCCCAATCTGTGATGGTGGTGTATATTTCCAGTAACAATACTTCTAGCGGTACATGAATTAGAAATGCGTTGCAACATAAATTGAAATGGATGAAAGGAGAAACCAAAAAAATTAAGGAAAGAACACATCACGGCATTGCGCTCCAGCCTTAGCGCGTGTTGTTTCTTTTCTCGTGACATTTCCCTCAACGCCGCCGTCTTTCTCCTGAGTGCACCGTCTCGGTCCTTTATTCACCAACATCAGTTCTTTCTCCTCCCCACATTGCACCATCCATCACCACTGCTGCTTGTCTCACTTGTTTATGGAGATATAGGTTTGCCAAATCGAAATGGCATAAAGTTAACCGGTGGTGTGTTGCAAACATTCATCCCCTAATTTCTAATTCATATTACCTGTCAATTTTCATAATTGCATAAAGCAGATAAACTGAAACTTACAAGCCTTCTGAAGTCTCCATGTTATCCATCCTCTGTTGCGGTTTGTGTATCCACAAGTTCACCTGAAATAGCGCCGCAAACAACCAATTGGATTGGTCTCTTGCACACAAATTTGAGACAAACCAGGTTTCAAAATAAATATGATGCACAAGAATTATGGTCCCCTTCTCTTCTTCAAGTTATGCCACTTATCTTCTGTTTTGCACAAGCATACCAAGATAAATTGTATACTGTACAGTAATATTGAAAAAAATGGTTCAGTGCTCAGGCAATAATCAGCCCTAGATCCCAAATTTTAATAAGGGGTGTTGCAGATTCCGGTTACATAGAGAAAATAAAGAAAACAATGTGTACATACTGATTTACCTTGTACAAAATAAAAACGGGTAGCTCCACTCCAAATATATGATATTCCTTACGTTGAAAACCTGAAAAAAGAACGAAAGAAGGATCTTCTTGAGATATATATAAAATAATAGGATGTGTCACCGACCAATCAGAATCCGTAAACGATAAATACATCATATTTCTCGAGCTTGACCGACCACATTGTCATCCTTGATGTTGGAGAATACCAACACTTACGAAGCAGACTGCAATGGAGTTGTAATACTTGTATATAGTTAGAATCAAAACAATGGAATTCAGTTCATGTAACGAAAAATTCTTTTTTTTGAAGCGGGCAAAAGATTTGCCTATTTTATTGATATAGAAGGAGTAAACATGGTTTGGCCTAAGCCATCAGAAAAAGGAAAAAGAAACAAAACCACACGCTTATTGCAAGATTTCTCCCAGGTGCTTGGCGCCCGCCAAAATCCAGTTTTTGCTCTCGTCCTTAATTTTTTGCAGGAGCACAAAAGGCGGTGAGGCGACGTTGTTGAAAGTCCTGGCGTTCCTTTCTTTCCAGATTTCCCACCCGATCAGGATCATCGCCGTAAGTAAACCTTTAGGGCAGCTCGAAGGCGACTTCGCCATGGAGGTCCAATACTGCAGGACCGTGGGGCGGCCGCTTCCCATGTCCTGGACTAAGGAGGGGTAACGAAAAATTCACAAATTCCAGCAGGCATCTAACATTGATAGTCATATCAAGATTTGAAAAGTGCAAGTACTAAAACAAAACAAATTATTTAAATGCTTATGAAAGGAAAGGCATCGAGCATGAAATATCCGGAACGCGTCGACATCATACCTTAAACATCAGATTGTGCAAAATAGAACTCATCCAAAGTACATACATCCAGATCTGACTGTAGGTAGTACCACTGTGGCTAAATGACGCGAAGGTAGGAGCTCTTCAGCACTACACCTTCTAATCAAGTTACACCATGAACATACAATCCCTAAGGAGTAACATGCATATTTTATTGATAGTAAGAGTGGCGGCTTTAGTGGTGCACAGCGCTGATGCGGGAGGAGCATGGGAAGGCTAGCTCGAGTCGGACAAGGACACAGGGCAATGGAGACAAACAGCAGCGGCGCGACCTCTGTTGCGAACCATAGCTATGGAGGCCAAAGGGTCGACGACGGTTCCCTCTCTGTCTCACCTCGATCCAGACGGCGCCGCATCCGAGGGATAAGAGAGGCAGCGGGGCGGCGGCCGGGAAGAAGACGCGTGTTGCGCTTGCCGATCAGGTAAGAGGGCGACGTGCGCAATGCTGATCTCGCACGGGGAGGAGACGGCGGGGCAGAGGGCAGCGTCTGGAAAATGATGAGGTGATTGCGATATAGAATTCTGGATCGAGCGAGGCAGTTTATTTCCCTTTTTTTCCTGGCTGGCTGATTGGGCCTCGTGATAGGAAGGCCCAGTCGAGGGAAGGGGAGAACGGATGAATCTGCATCGTTTGGTCGACGCACATAGACGGTCGTGATTTGATTTTCCCACGAAGTTCTCTCTTTTATAAGTAGTGGAGATGGAGCGAAACATAAGTGCTATGGCACCTCTTAAGTTCAAATGAAGACTAGAAATAAAGATATCAAAGATACAAGCATCAAAGTTATATCACAATCAACCGTGTTCTGGGACAAGCACATTACACTAAGAATGACAGCCGTTCTCTCAAGAAGGTGCATAAAGTGAGAAGGTGAAGACTCAACATAAAAATAGAAGAAAGGCCCTTCACAGAGGGAAGCATGGATTAACTCATGTGCGAGAGCTTTTTATTTTATTAAACAGAGTTATTGAAAATATTTTTTAGAGAGGTGTATGCTTATGTCAATGAATGGTAAACAGACAATACAATACGTCACAAGCCAACTAGACTTCACAAGAGCGGCTCCCATAAAAGTACACATCTGGGAAGAAGGTCATCCCGCTTTCTCTTTTATTTACACAATTATGCTTTGATTGATAAATCAGGAGCAAAAATAGTGATTAGAATTTGTTGCATTAATTTGGGGTTGGGCACCCCGCTGCCAGATCTTCTATCATTTGGATAAGGATAAATCCACTAATCCAGGGTGTGAAATCAAATCAACAAATAAGATACATATTCTCTATTTACGTCCTCATGAGCTAAAACAGGGGCACAAAAGTTGAATAAATTTTGAATGTTTTAAAGGTAGCACATGAGAAGTTTACTTGGAGTGGCGGTTAAATATCACATATAGGTAGGTATGATGGACACATTTGGAAAACTTTGGTTTTTGGGAGTTGGATGCACGAGTAGAGCTCATACACAGTACAGGTGAAGGCTAGCAATAGACATGGATCGACGATCAAGGGAGCAACAACTGTCATAATCATGCTTGCGACAAAACAAAATTAACAGGGGCATAAAAGCAATACAAACACTCTGAGGCAAAATAAACCATCGAGGCTTAATTGACCTTTTATTTTCAGTAATATGCATGCGTGAGCACCAGCCTAGTCGATTCAAGAAAAACAATTATAGGGAGATACCACAATGTCATACCCTTCTCTGAATAAAACAATGCAAGCAAACATTTATACAACATGCTATCTTATATTAATAAGTTGGAACTAAACATGAGAGAGAACGAACTACTAAGAATCAATTAAATAACATACACCTTACACGAACAAACTAAGCATTTCACATGGATGAGTATATGTACAAAAATAAAACAATTAGAGTTTATACCAGCCTCTCACCACAAATTGAATTGTCGTAAGTCGTCATTATTGCTCTTCACTCGTGTGGACTATATAATATATAATGATAACCAAACTCCAATGGAGACACGGAAGACCGATGAACTCTGCAACAAACTTTACAAAACCAAAGAAGAACGACAAATATTTTTGGGTTTTCAAATATTAAAACAAGAACAGAAAGAAACAAGGAAACAAAACAAAATATTTTAGGACATTTGAATATTAAACCGAAACGAGAAAGTAAAGAAAACAAAAAAAAAGAAACTAAAGAAGCAAATAAAGAGAAACAACAGAAATATTTTTTGGTCTTTTTGTGTTTTGGAAAGCAAGAACAAAACAATAAAAACAAAAAGAAATGAAAGAAACAAAATTAAACAAAGAAACAAAAACATGGAGATACAAAGAACCGACAGGAATATGATATATAGATGAGTGTGATGTTGGAATACCCCCTTCCCCAAGCTTAGGCTTTTCGCCTAAGTGGAGATCAATCCCAACAGGCCATGAGGTGGTGCCCCCGTAGTTTGCCGAGGATGAGCCCTCCCCCTGATATGTGCTCGAGGACACCCCGGTGTACTGCGTGGTGTAGTCCTCGAAAGGCGTATCTTGCCTCATCTGCTGCCTATGGAACTCCATCAAGCGCAGCTGCTCATCGATCTAGCTCTCCTTCGGGCGCGACCATGGCATAATGTCAACTTTTAACAAAACAGGCTGCGGCAAAATAACTTCCCTCTCAGCTCCGTCAATAAATAAAACTATATATAGTAAATGTTCAACAGTAGAGTTGGCAGTAATAAAATGATGAGCCTTCATGGCAGCAAGATCAAGTCTATATGGAGCTATCAATTCATCCTAGCAAGCAATAGGAAAGCCTAGAGCTGTTGATATACGCGTAGCAAAAATGCCCCATAAATGGGTCCCTTAGCAGCTAGGTGGCGAGCAATGAGAGAACCAAGGTTATACGTGTCGCTACGTTTAAGTGTAGCAGCAAGAAAAGCAAGATGATAGTTTGAAATGTTGCTAGTGTTCTCTCTACCAAGGATACTAGTAGCAAGATAGTAAGTAAAATATATGATAGAAGAAAGTTGAATATTCCTTATCTTGCCGCGCTGACCTGAGCGCAAATCATCATTGGTAACTCCTCGATAGAGCTCCATAAGATCAGGGGGTCTCTCCTGAATCTTGCATGCTGTCGGGGAAGCCTTGATACCTATAATGCTGCAAAAACTCTCCAAGGACAGGGAAAAAGGACTACCATATATCTTAAAAGCAACAGTTGGGTTATATGGTGAGTTATGAAATCTAAAGCTCTCAACAAAAGTTTTTGTCATAATAGCACATTGGGGACTTTAATCATACATGTAGTTGGTTAAACCAACCCATTAAATCAGCATCAAGAAGCAATCAAGTATACCTGCATCTCCCAAAAAATGTATAGCAAGGGAAACTAGATAGATTAGCAACTCCATCGTCTCCCGCATCATCGATGCTTGCTGCAATAAGGTCCTCATTATAGGATGTCCTCAATAGAGTAGAAGAACGTGAGGGCCCTGTTCTTCTAGGTGCATCACTCCTAAATATTTCTCCAAAGTTGTGGCTGTTCATTTCTGAAATTTTTCAACAATCATCACAAAAATTGATTTCAAGCAACTATAAGGTGGAAACTACTATAGAAACTTATAGAAGAGCTAAACATGCATCAAAACTATATTATTCCAACCTAAATCAAGCATGCAAAATCACATAAGATGTCACTTACAGTACCAAAATACTCAAGAAATACTCCACCAAAAAAAATTCTACTTTGATAATCGGAGGAGTCACATATCGGAGAGGAAATGCACCAAATTTCAGCAACAATGGTGGGCTGAGCGAAGAGATCAAACAATCTCGAGGAAGAACATCAAGAACTCGGGTTCCAGGATTTTTTTTTAGTTTGGGGTGAGAGCGGGGAATCTTTGGCAGGGGAGAAAGTTAGTGGAGGGCCAGGGGCCCCCACCTTGTGCTGGCGCCACCAGGGGATGGTCGCGCCTCTCTGTGGTGTGCCTGACGGGTGGGTCCCCCTGGGGTCTCCCAGGTACCTCTCTGCCTCATTTTTTACGTAAGAATTTATTATAATTTTTCTGGAATTTTTCGAGAAACTTTATTTTCGAGGTATGTTCAAAATTTAATAATTAATTAAAAACCAGAAAACAAATGTGGAAAGGTGGAAAAAAACCAAAACCAAAACTACAGAGGTTCTATGACACTCCAATAGATAAATAACCAAATAAAACAAAGGTGTAAGTCGTGAAAACAAAAATATGGATGGTGAAAACATGCATAACCACAGTAATCAGGATGGAAACATGACTACGGATGGTGTAAAACATAACTGTACTAAAGTAGCAAGGTGATAACAATAGTAACCATGGTGAAAACATATGAGGAAGGTGAAAACATAGTGAAACATTGTCCTCTTCATTCAAAATCACTTTGTTAACAAGGTTGATCAAGTCTTGTTACCAAAAAAAAAATGAAGCAAAACTTTGCTTAACACTAAATAATTATGTTACCTGAACCTTGATAGACAAATTCCCAATCATAATAATTTCATATTCTTTTGGTGGCACAGGAATGGGACAATAAAATTCTCCAATCTTGATGGTCTCAATATTTTCAATTGAATTTAGACCATATCTTCTATCAATCTTCTTGGGAAAATAAACAGTATGCTCTTTATCATTAATATTAAAAGTTACTTTTCCTTGATTGCAATCAACAATAGCCCCTCAGTGTTAAGAAAAGGTCTCCCAAGAATAATATACATATTATCATCTTCAGGCATTTCCAACACAACAAAGTCAGTTAATATCAAACAATTAGTAGTCACTTGAACAGGAACATTCTCACATATACCAACAAGGATAGCAATAGATTTATCAGCCATTTGCAGAGATATATCAGTGCGTATCAATTTTTTCAGAGAGAGTCTCTTATAACGAGAGAAAGGCATAACACTAACTCCTGCTCGCAAGTCACATAAAGCAGTTCTAACATAATTATATTTAATAGAACAAGGGATAGTAGGAATACGAGGATCTGCAAGCATCTTTGAAACCTTGCCATTGAAAGAGTAATTAGCAAGCATAGTGGAAATTTCCTCATTAGGAGCTTTCCTTTTGCTAGATACAATATCTTTCATATATTTAGAATAAGGAGGCAGTTTAATAGCATCAGTCTAAGGGATATTCAATAACAAAGGTTTCATCCATTCCCAAAACTTGTTATAATGTTTTCTTCCCTTGATTTGTGTTTCTTATTAGGAAAAGGCATTGCTTTTCGTACGCAAGGATCTCTTTCATTACCATGTTTATTAGAAATGAAATCCTCCTTAGTATACTTCACAGTTTTAGTTTGCTTTTCACGTTCATCTACAGTTTCTTCCTTATCATAAGCATCACTTTTGTAGTTACGACTTTCAGTTTCAGCATCAAAAATAGATATACTATTAGGATCTTTAGCAGGTTTAGGAGATTTTACAACAGTTTTATGTCTCTTCTTATTTTTCTTAGAAGGAGAATTATTGTTTTTAGGTTACTAAGAATCTTGTTCAATTCTTTTAGGATGTCCTTCAGGATACAAGGGATCCTGAGTAGAAAAACCACTTCTAGTAATTATTTCACAAACATGTTTTTCTCTAGAAGCATTAGCTAGCATATCCTTTTGCAGTTTAGTGAGTTTATCAATTTGAGTTTGAACCGTATGAAAATGCTTACATGTATTTTAGCATCATTAGAGGTTCTCTCAATAATACCATGCAAATTAGTAATTATTTCACAAACATGTTTTTCTCTAGAAGCATTAGCTAGCATATCCTTTTGCAGTTTAGTGAGTTTATCAATTTGAGTTTGAACCGTATGAAAATGCTTACATGTATTTTAGCATCATTAGAGGTTATCTCAATAATACCATGCAAATTATCAATAGGTCTAGAGTTCTCCATAAGATGATTTTGCACTCTCATATTAAAGTTGTCTTCCTTAACAACATAATTATCAAATTCATCTAAGCATTGATCACGTGGTTTAGAGTAGGAAATATCTCTATTATCAAAGTATTGGAGAGAGTGTACCTCAACTGTTGATGGATGAGGAATTGGCTTACATAATTCTTCTATAGGAGGTAAATTCTTCACATCTTCAGATTTAATACCCCTCTCTTTAAGATATTTCTTGGCTTCCTTCATCACTTCATCATTTAATTCAATCACCCCTCTCTTCTTGGGTGTTGGTGTAGGTGTTGGTTCTGGTGTAGGTGTAGGCTCAGGTATATTCCAATCATCATTATTTTTGGCTATTTTAGCCAATAATTCCTCAGCTTCTTCTGGAGTTCTTTTCCCGAAAACACAACCAGTACAACTATCGAGGTATGTCCTATATTCAATAGTTATTCTGTTATAAAATATATCTAGGAGCTCATTTTTAGGTAATGGATTTCCAGGGCTAGCTCTTATTAAAGAACAAAACCTTGACCAAGATTCAGGAAATTTCTCTCCTTCAATTTGCTCAAAGTTAAAGATATCATACACATCAGCATGTTGAGCACTAGGAGGAAAATATTTTTCAAAGAAAGCGTTAACCAAACCCATAGGACTAGTAATATATCCAGGTGAAAATTTGTTAAAACAAGTTTTAGCTTCATCTTTCAATGAGAAAGGGAATATCTTGTTAACAAAATAAGTATGCAACTTAGTATCGTCACAAAGTAAACTACTCAAAGATGAAAGCTCATTCATGTGTTCCATAGCACTTTTACTTTCAGTTCCACAAAAAGGTTCCTTCTCAACAATAGATATATAAGCTAAATCTACAGAGAAATCACAATCCTTGTCTCTAATATGTACGTGAGATGTAGCAAACTTAGCATCGTGAGAAGATTTATATTTAACAGCATGTCTTGCAAGAAGACTCTTAAGAGCACTTGCACCAGTAGTAGCCCGAGCTTCTTTAATAAATTCATCATTAAGTTGAATGTAGGTTTCATCAAGATCATCACTAGAAACTTCAGGTGGTGTACCAACATTTTTAACAGGATTTTCAGCACTTCCAATTTGTTTGGATTTAGCAATTGTCGCATCTAAAAAAGGCCCTAGTGAACTAGTATCATCAAGCACAGTAGAAGCATCATCAAAAATATCAGAAGCATTTTCAAACTCAACAGACGTAACAGTGTGTGTAGCATGTGGTGGTGTAAGAAGCTTACTCATAACATATGGTGAATCAAGAGCAACAGAGGTGTTAAGTGTTGTACCTCTCCTTGTAGTGGATGGTCATATAGGAACTTTTCCATCATGAGTTTAACCTATGATAAAAAAATCCAGCGAACAATGTCATGTCCAAGTGAGCCAACAAATAAAGCTATGCTCTCGAGCAATGACGCTAGAAAGTAGTCTTGATGACCCACAAGTATAGGGGATCGCAACAGTCTTCCAGGGAACTAAAACCCAAACTTATTGATTCGACACAAGGGGATCCAAAGAATATTTAAAATCCTTAACGACTGAGTTGCCAATTCAGCTTCACCTGAAAGTAGACTTGCTCGCAACAATTTATCAGTGGTAACAGTTTTGTAGCAGCAGTAGTAGTAAAATAACAGCAGGAGTAAAATAGTAACAACAGTAGCAATCACGAAAACAGCAGGATAAAAATACCGTACGCAAAGGGAATGGAAGAACGGGTGTTGCATGGATAAGATAGTTCATGTAATAATCTAAACATGGGCATTGCAGATAAAAATAATAAAGCATCCAAGTTCTAGGCAAACCATAGGCATGTGTTCCAATATAGTCATACGTGCTCGCAATGAGAAACTTGCACACCATCTTTTGTCCTACCAGCCCATTTGCAGCGGGGCCTCTAGGGAAACTACTGGTAATTAAGGTGCTCCTTTTAATAAAGCACCAGAGAAAAGTATTAACACTCCGTGAACACATGTGATCCTCACATCATAACCATCCCCTCCGGTTGTCCCAATTTCTTTCACTTTGGGGCCTCGGGTTCCACATGTGTAAACAACTTGCAGATATGATCAATAAACATAATTATACTCATGAAACAATAACATTTTCAGATATGAGATCATGGTGCTCTGTCCCAAAGTTACAAGCATTAATCATAACAAGTTACAACAACTGTAGTGCCCTAACAATCTGGCATTATTACATGATCGATCTGATCCAATCCCTTCCATCCCTCTTAGCCTACAGCGGTGTTTACTCACACATGGATGGGGGAATCATGGATGGTTGATGGAGAAGAGGTGGCAGTGACAATGATCTCCTCGGAATCCCCGTCCCGGCAGCGCGCCAAAACAAGAACTTCTGATCCCCGAATTGAGTTTCGAGGTGGCGGCGGCGCTCTGTGGTGTTTTTCTGGAATATGACGAACCCCTTGTTGTTACAGGGATACGGGCAATAAGTAGTCGAAAGGGGAGCCCGAGGGGGTGCCTGGGGGCCCCACACAACCAGGTGGCGCGACCTAGGAGAGGGGGCGCGCCTAGGGGTGTTGTGGACCCCTCCTGGCCCCTCTCTGGGACTCCTTCTGGCTCCGGGGGTCTTTGGGTGTTTTAAGGTCTTCGGGGTCCTTTTTGGGCATTTTGCCGAAAGTTGATATTTCTGCACAAAAACAAGACACCAAGGTAATTCTGCTGAAAACAGCGTTAGTCCGTGTTAGGTGCATCCAAAACTCACAAGTTTCGAGGCAAACAATAGCATAAGTGTTTGGGAAAGGAGATATGTTTTGGACGTATCAACTATTCGTAGATACGATTGGATATAAAGCACAATTTTTTGCGGGTATTGCATAAGCTTGTGCAAGTATATTGGACGCCTTTAGTAGATATGGAGGTGTCTACTTAATGAAGCAAAAGTCATAAACCTTTGAGAAATTCAAAGAGTTTAAAAATGAGATAGAAAATTAACATGACAAATGGATAAAATTCTTGTGATCAGATCTTGGAGGAGAATATAAGAGTCATGAGTTTAGTCAATACATGAAGGAGAATGGAATTTTTCCACAAGTCACGCCACCAGGAACTCCACAAAGGAATGGAGTCTAAAAAATACGTAATCGAATCTTAATGGATTCTGTTAGGTCAATGATGGTATTATCCGGTCTACGACTATCATTTTGGGGATTTGCACTTGAAACTACAACTTACACTTTAAGCGGATCATCATCAAAGTCCGTTAAATCTACTCCATATTATATATCGATGGGGAAGTGAGGTGATCCACCACATCACTTCATATGTAGTGCACAAGTAACTCACGTAATACTCACAGAAGAACCTATCCATGAATATTACATCCCTCTGAGTGGTACAACAGAAACATAGCAGGTCCAAACAAAGTTATAGGATACAAATATATTCATTACAAAATCTCGAGAATATCTTTAATGAATCAGATAAGATCTCGTGCAAATGTAACATCAGAAGATGCAAACCGAAGCTCTAAGCACGAGAAATAACTCTAGCTCAGAACCTAACCAGTATGGATGATCACATCTCTAATCTATGACTTCTAAGAATCTAAGTCCAGGAGTGGACTCCTCCTTCAACTTGGTGGCTTCTCCTTCACCGACAAAGTTGAGGATGTCGCTTTATCGCTTAAGTATTATATGACTCCTCCTAGATTTATTGGATAGTCCCGGCTTCACGATGAAGACCAACGGGATGGCTATCCGACACCCCTTCATGGTTTTGACTCTAAGAAGGGGGTCAAACAGGAACGAATGAGTAACGAGCGTTACTCAACAAGTTTATTATATAGAGTGGGTAATTTGATGAACTAACAACAGCTTTAGACTCGAAAGAGTCATAAGCTAATGCAAGGTTTTTTGCAAATATTTCTTCAACGGATTGTTTTCAACATTGAAATCTATGCCCGCCAAATCTTAACATGATCTAGAACTTCATGTATTTCCTTTCCTGCAGCATTCGCAGCTCCTTCATAGAATAGGGGGTAACATGTCACATCATTTTACACTCTGCATAGGTGTGTTACTTACCCATAGGCAATCAATACCATGTTGCACAACCATGAGATTGTTCGTGTCAACACCCACTTAGGTGTGGGCCCCGGTTGTTGATCCAAACCAAACCGCGCTTCTCCGCACAACACATACCCACCCATTTCATGCCTCACAGTTTTACCCCTAATTCTACCCCTCATCATAGATATCTAAGCTCCCTGGGTTGACCATCATAAACCCTAGATCCCGTAGGAATTAAGGGATCCCACACATGTGCATGTAGACCCTCAAGACCTATAGTGTACGGCTCTGGCAGCCCGTTGACATGAGAACGGGAAAATATCACAGCTGGCTTACTCGCCCCATACAAGACCAATGGTCAATGCGGTATTTACGGCGCACAGAACTTTGATGGCATTTTTTGTAAGTCCTAGGTAATACTTTCCCATGCGGATGGAACCTTCCAATGAATGATTCTTCTTACCATGGTTCCATCTTCCCATCACAACAGAATACTACCACTCGGGTAGACATTCAATTAGTCATATTATTATAAAAATCGGATCATTCATTCTTTTGGGCATAAGGTGGTAATACGATAGGGTTTTGAAAATAGTTCTTAGAAAATACTTCAAAGGATATGAGCAAGTGATGAACTTGCATGTGGTTGAGATAACAGTTCATGTCCCTCAGGGTTCGAGGGTTTGCAGGGAATTCCGAGATCTAAAAAATGACAAAGTAACCCGAGTAACGACTACCGAAACACTAGCAAGATGATATAAGGCATAATAATGAGGTGCATCATGATTTACCCTAAAAATACCTAATGATTAAAAGATTAAGTTTCGTCTTACGATATTTTAATTTCGTTAGGTTTACTTGACTTAGGATTTGCTGGACTACTTGTTGTGATGACTTTCATCACTCGGAGACTTGGCATTAAATTGGTTGATTGGATTCATAGTGTTTTATGATGGTTTGAGTCCTTATGTTTACTTGGTTATTGGATACTTCAGAAATTTATGTAATGTAAGTATTGTTTACCTATATGTAATAGAGTTATGTTATTTTGTAGGACTAACTCCTGAATTAAGAGCTAAATAATTTTTCTGATGACATCGTTGATTTGGAAATCACAACTTAAGTGAAACCGAACTTTTGAATTACCAAACTTGTTCACATAATGTGGTTTTAAGAAAAATGAGTGATCATATGTTATTAAGTAAGGATTTAGTTTATGACTAAAAATTATTTTGGAACATTAATTTAAAAAATAATGAAGATAGCTAAGTAAGAATGATATGTACTCCTCGTAGACAATCTATTGATCACCAAAAGGAATAATTAATGATATATTTAAATTTTGGAATATGGGAATATTTTTTCTAAAGAGAAAGAATTTAAAAAATATTTTCTTTCTAATCTTATTTTAAAATAAGGAGTTAACTATTTAAAACAATTAAAATAGAAGAATTCATTAAAGCAGGAACAAAGAAAATGTATTGAAATGGTATGATTTTTTTTTTGAAACTAAACGAAATAAGAATAAAACTATTTTCCTTCCTTTATTAAATTTTATTTGAATTATCAAAACTATTTATTTAACCATTAATAAGGTGTTAAGTTATAAAAATAGAAGTAATTGTAATTAATTTTAAATATTTTAAAATAATTGAATTTGTTCATTTTCATAAGTTTTAATGGTTTAATATTTATTTATTTATTTGAATTTTTATCATTTCCATTGAATTGAAATGGTAAAATGACCACTTAGCCCCTAAACCTGACTGATGGGCCACACAATTAGTGGGTTAGGTCTAACCCACTCGGGAGAACCCAAGCAGGCGACCGCAGTCGACCTGCACCTCACTCGAACCTCTCTCTGCCTTCTCTCTTGTCCGCGCTAGCGATCAAGCGCCGCCCTCATCGTCACCGGCTTGCTCCGCCCGATTCCGGTTACCTCCGCCGCCGCCCATGGTCTCTAATGAAACGCCTCATGAATCTCACCAACCTCCTCCACTCCAATTTGGGGAAAAAAATCTTGGAATTGCCGTGAGCGACCCCGAGACCTATTCTAGGGTTTTGGTGAAACCCAACCATTGCCTCCCCGCGCTGCTCCGGTGGCTCTCCCTGAGTTCTGGCATGGTGTTGAAGCCTCAACGCCGCCCTGGTGCCCCATGGTGAAGCTTTCTATGCTGTGGAGACGCAAGCGACGTTGGGACGACTCCCCGAGAATGCTAGCTACCACGGCGCCCCGGCTCGCCCCGTCCCGCTTCTTCAACTAGACGTGAACATGACGGTGGTCAACTAGTGAGTGTTTTCTGCTCCCCCCTCTTCTTTCACTCTCTCCTATGTCTCTCTCCCTGCTCTGGAGCCAGACCTTCGAGCTTGTGCTCATGCCTGATAGAACTTGAGAATTTCCTCTATGTGTGGATGAATCTCAACTAGTGGTAATTCTTTCTTGTTGCCTACTGGAACCAGAAAATTTCCTCTACGTGTGGATAGATTTTCTAGAGCTATAATTTTCCTGCTACTAGTTGATGTCATGCTCTTGCTCATGAATTTCATGTGAACCAGTTCAGCTATACACTAGAGATGTTTCTCTTGATACTTATGACAGCTAGGGACTATTGCTACTATGTTCTTGACAGAACACACCGTTTGTTCCACTCTAGGATTTATTCCAGAGGATGTGCCTCTCCTCCCCATTGTGTTCTTGTTAGCTAAAAAAATGCCATGTTTCCTCTTTCTCTGTATTTACTGAATCTTGATTTCAACCTGAGGTGTAGTTGTTGTGGTGAGGTGCTCTTTCTATGAGATTTGTGCCCAAGAACACTACTTTTCAAGTGCTTGTGAATTGAATAATTTTTACTGGCTATTTGCTTAGGATTGTGACCCTGTTAGCCCATTAAAAATGATAAAAACATATGTCTATTTTATCCTGTTTCTCCTGCCACTGATGCAAAGGACGAGGCCAAAAATATCATAAGAACATATGCTATTGATTTCATTGCCCCTACCAATTATGCAAAAGACCGAGGCCATAATTGTAACATCCCAAGTATGAAATATCCCCTTAGAATGTTTTGTTCCTTGTTTTATTTCAAGCAATGCATCATGTCATCATCTCATTGCATTTGTTTCTTATTTATTGCAATTGTTTTCCACTGTTTTCACAAATCAAATTCAAACCTTTTTTTCAAACATGGTTTCATACTTGCTCTGTTACAACTTTTGGAACCAAAATAACAAATAAAAACAACCCTTTTATTCCTTGTTTTTCACTTATCAAATTGTTGGTTTAATCAAACCATTAATCCAATTACTTAATTCTACTTCACTTCAATTCAAACCAAATGAATTTCAAAATCAGTAACTATTTGAATACATGAAAATCACTCAACCATTGCAATCTTTAAACACATATTCCTTAGGGTGAACCCTATTAAAAATTGTTGTTTAATATTGTGTTTAATATTAGAAATGCTTTCAATTTAATTTCAAATGCAAATCTAATTTTAAATCTCAAATTTTTGAAATCCAAAGTTGGAATATGTTTTCTAATTACCTAACAAGCCTAAACTAATTTTTCTGTAATTTTTATTAACTAAACCCTTAACAGTTTTCTTTCAAAAGCAAAACTACAAAAAAAAATAAAACAGAAAAAATAAAAGGCAGCAGCTAACCTACAGCGCGCGCAGCAGACAAGCAGCAGCCCAGCCCAACTAGCCTAGCTGCGCGCGACCCAACCCAGCTAATCTCCCCACTTACCGCTTCGTTGCGCCAAGATTCGCGCCAGTTTCTAATCGCCTTCGTCTTCCCCCCGTACGGCGCCCATCCGGCCACTCCACGTCGGAGTACGGCCATCCTCGACGGCCAGGAGGGCACAGCGGCCCCTATATCTACCCTAGACCACCCCGCGCCTAGCCCTAGCTGCTAGGGTTCCTCTCTCCCATCGCGATCGCCGCCATCTCCTCCCTCCTCGACGTCCTCCACCTCTCTGTATTTCTTCTCGCCGGCGATGCTTCTGAAAACCGTCATGGCGCCGCCGCGTTCCGCTCCCATCTAGCCACCCATCTACCGCAGTTGCTTCCCCACTCTCTCTTCTCCCCCTTGGACACCAGAAACCGCCACGGTAAGTCTCGTTTCGCCGCTGCGATCCTCTCTCTCTCCGGCCACCGCACCATGGTTATCTGAATCCGAGCTTCTCGTCGACGTTGCAGTACTCCTCCGCTCCAATCGTTTGCTGGAATCGAACTGCTGCTGCTTCCTCTACGTGACGGACACGGGAGCGCCACCGCAGGAGCACTGCATCGACGGCGCCGTCCACTTCGTCTCCGCGGCCACCGTCGTCACCCCGTCGTCAGCAGCCTGTCACCGTCGAGCCTCTGCCCCTCTACAACGGTGGTGAGCGCCGGTTGCTCCTCCTCCCTTCCCTGCATCCATGCTTAGGTCTGAACGCCCACGCATCCATCTGCTTCGAGAGCCACCGTGGTTCAGTCGCCGGCGAGCACTGTCTGACGAACGAGCAAGGTTTTGTTCGTCAGGTTCAGTTAAACTCCTAACTGAACCTTAACCTCACTGCAGCGCTACTACTGTCAAACACTGAATCGCAGCGCAGTGGCTTGGTTCCTTTTGCGCGCAGCGCAGCGGCAGGGTTCGAGTCCCGGAAGCCGCAATCTTTTTGGAGAATTTTCTCCCGCAGCGCAAGGCCCACCAGTCAGCCACCCCCACTGCCACGCATGCACGCAAAGCCACAGGGCCCACTGGCAGCGTGTGGGTACGCTTCCAGTGCGGTACCAAATGATTTAAAACATTTCTGTTTTCATTTCTAATTCTTTTAAATAGCAGAATAAACTATAATCTTTAAAATTCAATAACTTTTAATCTGTAATTCTAATAAATACAAACTTTATATGTTTATTGCTCCAAATTTCTTAAACTTTCCAAATATTCAATTTGTGTTCTGTTTTGAGTTTTCAAAATTCATTTAAATTTCAAATTTGAATAATTCAAATGCAATTTGTAATAATTCATAACTAATTCATACTGTTTTCAAATAATTCAAATAAAATATGTTTTTCACACCTTTTTGGATATCCTATTCAAATATAAATTTTGTTTTCTGGTTTGAACAATTTAAATTGCCTAAACAATTTAAATCTTGTTTAATGCACTTAAAAATTGTTCAATATTGTTTAATTCATAACTAAATAATCTAAAGTCCAATTTCAAAATGTGAAACATGTAACTCAACTAAAATTTGATAACCTTTTCAAATATCAATTTTGTTATTTGTTTTGCACCCTTTAACTTGATGAAAACAACAACTATTTGTTTAACACCATTAGGTAACAAAATTCCAAACTTAATAAATGCTTTTCTAAATTGTTAACTATCATTCCAATTGCATTTAAATTGTTATGTTATTGTTATTCATCATGCATGCATCATGATAACAACTAACACCTAATAAATAATCATTTGTTTCCACTTATTTTCAATGGATCTTTCCATATGCAACCCTTGCATATGGGTCCATTCAATTTGTGCTATCATGTTAGTCAGTTTATTTTGCTGCACTATTAACTTGTCATGCCTCATATTGATTGTGCACAATGCCATGGCAATGATTGTTTACATTCCTGTTTTGTTTGTTTGCTTCTTCTCGGTTAGACGACGACTACGTTGAGACCGACGATCCTTACGACACCACTACTCAGGACCTAGCCCAGTACCCGGCTACTGAGCTGCCAGGCAAGTTATCACTCACATGAATCATCGAGTTCCTTTCCACACTTGTTGTCGATACTATCCTTTTGTCTACTATTTGCTAGCCCTATGTATCGTTGCTTGTTCTCCGAACCTATCACATGATACCCTGAACCAATGATACTGCCTCACCTCCATACCTACAGCCTTTGTTTGTGCCTTAGTATTATCTAGCATGCTTAGGGTTGCTTTTACTCGAGTCTGTTGTCGGTTACTACTTTTACTATCTTATTACTTGTACCGGGGGCTCGATGTTAATCAATCAATCCTGTTAATTGCTAATGGTAATAATAATTTGATGATAAGGCACCGGCAGGAGGCCCATGAGAGGTTTTGGAGCCTGCTAGTGTCGACCCTAATAGGAAAAGGGTCTTGTCTACTGATCCATGATGAGCGCACTACCCGCATGTGGGAAGCGAGTATGGGCGCCCCCCTCAACTTGACCTGATTCGCATCTCGTCCAAATCATCTCATTTAGTTCGTGCTTTCTATTTGCCGCATGCATGTTTTTGCGAGCCCAGCGCAGGGTGGAACTTTTGTAGTCGGCATATAGGGGGACACGTTCTTAGAGTGCTATGAGGGTCCATTTTCTTCTGGGCTCGATTAGCCGTGCGCCCAAGGTGCTTTGGGCTTGATGCGGAGAATGGTTGGTTGTGTAGAGTACCCCGCTTGGTGGGAGGCATCCCATCTGGCGGGTTATTCTTGCGTGTACGGCCAAATTGGTGCAACCCTGCAGGGATAATCTTCTCGAGAAGCCGTGTTTTCTGCGGTTATGAATTACTTGGTGAAAGTACTGGCTAACAAGTACTCAGGACAACTTCAACATAACTATCAATCATGTTTCACCCAATGATTAATAACCTGACTAGTAATAGGTTATTCACACAACAACTTGATTCACCTTATCACAACTGTGTGAGTTATCCTCGGATTGCTTCTTTGGATAAGGGGCGAGATCCAGGATGGGTTTGGTTGAAGTTATCTTTCAGTTGGTTACAATCCTCGATCTTATCTTTTCTGTTAGCCGGAACTTGTAGTTATCTTCTGTAGTTGGTTAGAGCAGCCAGCAGCAACTTTCATATCACCCCTTTCTTCCGTTGATCCCAAGCATCTATGCTTGTGTTGACGGGTAACTCTTTGATGAACTGTGAGTCTTGCTTGCCAGTACTTGGATGTACTGACCCCGTTGGGGCTGTGGTTTACGCAGAGTACGACTACGACTACGATGCTTCTCAGGACGGCTACTTCGTGGAGTTTGACGAGACTGCAGACGAGTAGTTAGCTGGACCAGGGCTGGATCCAGGACCTACGTGGATGGGCTTCGTCTTCTTTATTTTCTCCGGCTTCTTAAGACTGTTGGATTTGTCTGTACCCAGACACCTTTGATTGCTTCCGCTGTTGTAATGGATGATATGTTGGGACATGTGTCCTCTGGATGATTGTATTCGCTATTTCTGCCTTAGTGAAGGCCAGTTGCAACTTTATTTCTATCTTTTGTGTCGTAGAGATAAGTTGTGATAATCATTCGTTCAAAGCTGTTGACGTACAGTGCGTGCTTGTTATGAAGTACGTCGACAGTAGTGCCGGTGACTCCTAATGGATAGTTTACATCGACGGTGGAATAGTAGGGCTTGTGTTGTCGCGCATAAGCGCAGGCCTACTAGGAAGCTGGGACGTGGGATCAGTTATGCCCCATAATCCAAGCACCTACTATCCAGTTCGTACGATGAGTATCCCTTAGAAGCCAGGGTGCGACAAACGGTATCAGAGCCTGTCTGCCTGTAGGATCCCTTTTTACTGGTCGTAGTTGAGTCTAGAAACTATTTTGTAGCTATATAGGAAAAATGAAACGTGAGAGTAGGAATTCTGCCATTTTTCTTCTTTCCCCACCCACCCACCCTTTTCTGGTAAGGAAGTGCAACGTTGTATTTCTTTTCTCACCTAAACTTTCAAGCTAGGATTTCACGTGTTTTGGGTTCTCCATAGTACCTCAGGGCTTTTGGTCTCGTTTTCCCGATGTTGCTTCGATATCATGTTCTTTTCAACATCCTTATCGTCCGTTGAACCTTGTTGTTGTTTTCCACATCCTTTTTCATCTACCGGAGTCTAATCAAAACCTTCCAAATCATCTGCAGATGGGTCTCAGCTACTACCCGCAGGTGGTTCGCATGACTCGCTGTGAGAGCACCGCCGGTTTTCCAGAGATGCTGAGAGACATGGTTACCTATCTGGGGTTCCGTTGGGCACCAGAGTACCAGGTCTACGAGCACCAGCGAGAGTTTGACCAGACTTGCTACCGGGCTATCGTCTACATTCTGTCGGATGATGGCAGGAGCATTGCCCACCGCTACGAGGCAGTAGGTTCCACAGTGGATATGGCCGTGCAGCAGGCAGCGTACGTGAGTCTCACCGTTCTCCGTGCTGACTACTGGGGGTTTGATGATTCCATCTATCGTCACATCCCCCGTGGTTACATCACGACAGCGGGAGTTCACTTCACTCTCCACCGCAACCTGGATACCTACGAGGATGATAGCTCCAGGCTGCACACCACTGCCCAGTTCGTGTGGCACAGTGACGCCGTTGCTTCCACACTTGCTCAGGAGTTGGCCTCAGTCAGGGAGCAGCTCTACCTCGCGTTGACGCGTCTGGCGACGTACACCACAGACTTTGTTGGAGACGAGCGCTTTGCGCGTTTCCAGTAGACACTGGGTTTTCCTCTGCCAGATGCTGGAGGTTACGAGCCGATCAGAGGCCCACTTCTCGACCTCGGAGCTGGTTACACAGGGATTCCCCGCTATGGAGCACAGGGACACGACGCTTTCTACTTCACCACACCGAGAGTTGCTCTCAGAGCAGTTCCTATCTACAGGGATCGTCGTCATACCTACTTCCGTGGGATCCCTCCGCACCGTATCTCTCGTCGTACTACTCACCGTCGTCCTGCGTGATGAGCATGGGAGTACCGTTGTATCCATGCCTAGCTATGTTTAGTTATCCTTCGGCATTCGAACCATGTATTGGTCTGTTGGATATTCTGATGTATTTGAACATGTGATGATGTACCTGTTGGTTATCTATTCATGCGTCGGAATAATCTATCTTTCGGTTACCAAGTCTATCCTTTTCTGTTGTTGTGCTAAAATGAATTTCTGTTCAGGATGCCTCCAACCAGGAACAACCCGCCTCCGCCACCACCAATGGGGGAACTGTTAGCTCAGATGACCCAAGTGGTGACACAGATGGCCCAGATCCAGGCTAACCAGCACCACAACCAGAATGCTCCAAGGGTCACCATCAAGGACTTCCTCAGCTTGGGCCCAAAAGCTTTCGTGGCAACACGTGAGCCCCTGGATGCTGATGACTGGATCCGTGACGTAGCAAGAGCTCTGGAGATTGCTCATGTTGCGGAAGAGGATAAGGTCAAGTATGCCACCTACCTACTGAAGGGTCAGGCAGCTACTTGGTGGGAGAACTACCAGACCATGAGAGCTGGCTTTCCTATCACCAGGGGATGTTTCAGGGATGCCTTCCTGAAGCACCACATCCCGGATGGTCTCATGGAAAGGATGCGTGAGGAATTCTGCTCTCTCAGACAGGGCAAGCTGGACGTCCTCGGCTACCAGAACGAGTTCAATCGTCTCGCTCGGTACGCTGGTGACGAAGTGTCCACTGAAGCCAAGAAGATGGCAAGGTTCCGCCGAGGTTTTAACCCGGAACTGAAGTACGCTCTCACCAACATCAAGTGCAAGGACTTCGTGGAGCTCGTGAACACCGCGCTCAATGAGGAGAATGGGCGCAAGGCGTTCGAAGAGTCGCGCAAGCACTCGCGTGAGGGTGGTTCCTCCTCCAACATGACCACCCCTCCGCAGAAGCGCCGCATCTGGGTGCCAAATGGTGCTGTCACTCGGGCTCCAAATGCCCAAGCTTCTCCAGGCTTTGGTCCCCGCCCACCCAACCCATCTCAGATGCAGGGTCAGAGGTTTCCGATGGGGCAGCCAAGGCCAGGTCCTTCTCGTGTCGTCACTTGCTACAAGTGCAAGGATACTGGACACTATGCTGATAAGTGCACTCAGAAGCAGCTACCCCTACCTCCTCGCCCCAACACCAACCAGGCTATGGTTCGTGCTCCCCCGGCTAAAGCCTTCAACTCCAACAACAGGCCTGTCGGGAGGAACGCGAGGGTGAACCATATCAAGGCCGACAAAGCTGAGGAAGTTGCTGACGTCGTTCTCGGTATATTACCCGTAAACTCTATTCCAGCTAAAGTGTTGTTTGATACTGGAGCATCGCATTCCTTTGTGTCAAAGATTTTTGCAAAAGCATACAACCTAGTTCTGGTTCCGCTAACCAATCAAATGACTGTTCACTCTCCGGGACCGCAAATGTTGACTTCCAAGATAAGCATGGACAATGAGATCCTAATTGGAGGTCGCATATTCCTTGCTTCACTCATGTTGCTGGGAAATTCTGACATTGATGTCATTCTGGGTATGGATTGGTTGAAGACCCACAAAGCTAAAATTGACTGTGCTCAAAAGTCAATAACTCTCTCCCACACTTCAGGCCAGATAGTCTATTCTCCTTATGGATCAAGTTCTGTTCAGCTGTTCAACCTCGATGCCAAACCCCTTCCTGCAATTGAAAATGTTCCGGTGGTTTGTGAATTCCATGACGTCTTCCCAGAAGAGTTGCCAGGGATGCCCCCGGACAGAGCAGTTGAGTTCGTGATCGAGCTTGAGCCAGGTACTGCTCCAATCTCTAAGCATCCATACAAGATAGCTCCTCCTGAACTGAAATTGTTGAAGGAGCAAATCGATATGTACATGGACAAAGGTTACATTCAGCCTAGTTCCTCCGCTTGGGGTTGCCCAACTCTGTTTGTTGCCAAGAAGGATCAAACAAAAAGACTCGTGGTTGACTATCGTCCTCTCAACGAGAAAACAATCAAGAACAAGTATCCAATTCCTCGTATCGATGATCTTTTTGATCAACTTCCTGGAGCCTCAATATTCTCAAAGTTGGACTTGAGGATGGGGTACCATCAGATAAAGATCAGAAAGGAAGATATTCCTAAGACAGCTTTCACCACTCGGTACGGTCTATATGAATACACCGTCATGTCCTTTGGTCTCACCAATGCACCGGCGACCTTCTCAAGACTCATGAATTCTGTCTTCCATGAATACGTCAACAAGTTCGTTGTGGTATATCTTGATGACATTCTAGTCTACTCAAAATCCGAGGAAGAGCATGGAGAACACCTTCGTCTCACTCTCATGAAACTTCGCGAGCATCGTCTGTATGCCAAGTTTTCCAAATGTGAGTTCTGGATTCCAGAAGTTGCATATCTTGGTCATATCATCTCTGCCAAAGGCATTGCCATTGATCCTGAAAAGGTTAAGGCAATTGTTGACTGGAAACCCCCTAAGACGGTGAAGCAAGTCAGAAGTTTTCTTGGCTTGGCTAGCTATTGTCGTCGTTTCGTCCAAAACTTCTCCAAGATTGCTAAACCTCTCACTGATCTCACAAAGAAGGACAAGAAGTTCGTTTGGACTCCACAATGTGATGAGAGTTTCAACCTCCTGAAGACCAAACTCACCTCTACACCTGTTCTGGTTGGCCCAGATACTACCAAACCTTTCCAGATATTCTGCAATGCATCTCTCCAAGGCCTAGGAGCAGTTCTTATGCAAGAACGTCAAGTTGTGGCTTATGCTTCACGTCAGTTGAACCCACATGAGCAAAACTATCCCACTCATGATCTTGAACTTGCAGCAGTTGTGTTTGCCCTCAAGAAATGGAGACAATACTTGTTGGGTAACAAAACTGAAATCTTTTCCGATCATAAGAGTCTGAAATACATCTTCACTCAGCCAGACCTGAACCTCAGGCAAAGGAGATGGATTGAGAAGATTAAAGACTTTGATCTCACCATTTCTTACACTCCAGGCAAGGCTAATGTTATGGCCGATGCTCTCAGTCGCAAATCCTATTGCAATAACCTCATGATCATGGAAAGCCAACCTCCACTTCATGAAGAATTCCAGAAGCTGAACCTTGGTCTTGTTCCTGAAGGATACCTTGCTAGCTTGACAGCCAGCCCAACTCTCGAGGACAAGATTCGTTCTGAACAACTTCGTGATAATGAAATCAAGAAGATGGTAGAGCAAATCAAAGAGGGCAGTGATAAGTTCAAGTCCTTCTCAATTGATGACAAGGGAACTGTGTTCTTCGAAGGACGCATTGCAGTCCCTCAGATTCAAAGTCTCAAGGATATCATTCTCAAGGAGGCTCATGAAACTCCTCTATCCATTCACCCTGGAAGTACAAAGATGTACCAGGATCTCAAGACTCTGTATTGGTGGCCTGGCATGAAACGTGAAATTGCTCAATACGTTTCTGAATGCGACGTTTGTCAACGTGTTAAAGCAGTCCATCAGAAAACAGCCGGTCTTCTCCAACCTCTGAAAATTCCTGAGTGGAAGTGGGACATGATTGAAATGGACTTCGTTACTGGGTTTCCAAAGTCCAGAAAGGGCAACGATGCAATCTTCGTTGTTATTGATCGTCTCACTAAGGTTGCTCACTTCTATGCTGTAAAGGAAACTATCTCAGCTAGCCAGTTAGCAGAGCTCTACACAGCAAAGGTTGTTCCTCTTCATGGTGTTCCATTGGAAATTAGCTCAGACCGTGGAAGTATCTTCACTTCTCATTTCTGGAAGAGTTTTCAAGAAGCATTGGGCACCAAACTTCTGTTCAGCATAGCTTATCACCCTCAGTCTCAGGGGCAAGTCGAAAGAGTCAATCAGATTCTCGAGGATATGCTCAAAGCATGTGGTCTCTCCTTTGGCATGAAATGGGAAGATTGCCTTCCATATGCTGAATTCTCCTACAACAACAGCTACCAGGCAAGCCTAGGCATGGCACCATTTGAGGCACTGTATGGTCGCAGATGCAGGAGTCCAATCAATTGGTCTGGAGCTGGTGAACGTTCACTCTTAGGCCCTGACATTGTTAAGGAAGCCGAGGAGAAGGTTCGAATCATTCGTGACAATCTCAGGATTGCTCAGTCTCGTCAGAAGAGTCATTATGATAGCAAGCACCGGGACATGGTCTATGCACCTGGTGATAAGGCATATCTCCGTGTAACTCCCCTCAGAGGCACTCATCGTTTTGGTGTGAAAGGAAAGCTGGCACCAAGATACATTGGCCCTTTCAACATCCTCTCAAGACGGGCAGAAAATGCCTATCGTCTCGAGCTTCCAGAAAAACTATCAAAAGTGCACGATGTGTTCCACGTGTCACAGCTCAAGAAGTGCTTCAAGGACCCTGATCGTGCAGTTGATCATGATGATATTGAACTGCAAGATGATCTCTCCTATGAGGAGCACCCTACTCGAATTCTCGATGAGATCGTTCGTAAGACTCGCAACAAGAGCACCAAGTTCTTGAAAGTGCAATGGTCGCATCATTCCGATAAAGAGGCAACATGGGAGACCGAAGAGGATCTTCGCAAGAAGTATCCAGACCTGTTCATTTCTCAGTAAGGAATCTCGGGGCGCGATTCCTTCGAGGGGGGGCGTTTTGTAACATCCCAAGTATGAAATATCCCCTTAGAATGTTTTGTTCCTTGTTTTATTTCAAGCAATGCATCATGTCATCATCTTATTGCATTTGTTTCTTATTTATTGCAATTGTTTTCCACTGTTTTCACAAATCAAATTCAAACCTTTTTTTCAAACATGGTTTCATACTTGCTCTGTTACAACTTTTGGAACCAAAATAACAAATAAAAACAACCCTTTTATTCCTTGTTTTTCACTTATCAAATTGTTGGTTTAATCAAACCATTAATCCAATTACTTAATTCTACTTCACTTCAATTCAAACCAAATGAATTTCAAAATCAGTAACTATTTGAATACATGAAAATCACTCAACCATTGCAATCTTTAAACACATATTCCTTAGGGTGAACCCTATTAAAAATTGTTGTTTAATATTGTGTTTAATATTAGAAATGCTTTCAATTTAATTTCAAATGCAAATCTAATTTTAAATCTCAAATTTTTGAAATCCAAAGTTGGAATATGTTTTCTAATTACCTAACAAGCCTAAACTAATTTTTCTGTAATTTTTATTAACTAAACCCTTAACAGTTTTCTTTCAAAAGCAAAACTACAAAAAAAAATTAAAACAGAAAAAATAAAAGGGAGCAGCTAACCTACAGCGCGCGCAGCAGACAAGCAGCAGCCCAGCCCAACTAGCCTAGCTGCGCGCGACCCAACCCAGCTAATCTCCCCACTTACCGCTTCGTTGCGCCAAGATTCGCGCCAGTTTCTAATCGCCTTCGTCTTCCCCCCGTACGGCGCTCATCCGGCCACTCCACGTCGGAGTACGGCCATCCTCGACGGCCAGGAGGGCACAGCGGCCCCTATATCTACCCTAGACCACCCCGCGCCTAGCCCTAGCTGCTAGGGTTCCTCTCTCCCATCGCGATCGCCGCCATCTCCTCCCTCCTCGACGTCCTCCACCTCTCTGTATTTCTTCCCGCCGGCGATGCTTCTGAAAACCGTCATGGCGCCGCCGCGTTCCGCTCCCATCTAGCCACCCATCTACCGCAGTTGCTTCCCCACTCTCTCTTCTCCCCCTTGGACACCAGAAACCGCCACGGTAAGTCTCGTTTCGCCGCCGCGATCCTCTCTCTCTCCGGCCACCGCGCCATGGTTATCTGAATCCGAGCTTCTCGTCGACGTTGCAGTACTCCTCCGCTCCAATCGTTTGCTGGAATCGAACTGCTGCTGCTTCCTCTACGTGACGGACACGGGAGCGCCACCGCAGGAGCACTGCATCGACGGCGCCGTCCACTTCGTCTCCGCGGCCACCGTCGTCACCCCGTCGTCAGCAGCCTGTCACCGTCGAGCCTCTGCCCCTCTACAACGGTGGTGAGCGCCGGTTGCTCCTCCTCCCTTCCCTGCATCCATGCTTAGGTCTGAACGCCCACGCATCCATCTGCTTCGAGAGCCACCGTGGTTCAGTCGCCGGCGAGCACTGTCTGACGAACGAGCAAGGTTTTGTTCGTCAGGTTCAGTTAAACTCCTAACTGAACCTTAACCTCACTGCAGCGCTACTACTGTCAAACACTGAATCGCAGCGCAGTGGCTTGGTTCCTTTTGCGCGCAGCGCAGCGGCAGGGTTCGAGTCCCGGAAGCCGCAATCTTTTTGGAGAATTTTCTCCCGCAGCGCAAGGCCCACCAGTCAGCCACCCCCACTGCCACGCATGCACGCAAAGCCACAGGGCCCACTGGCAGCGTGTGGGTACGCTTCCAGTGCGGTACCAAATGATTTAAAACATTTCTGTTTTCATTTCTAATTCTTTTAAATAGCAGAATAAACTATAATCTTTAAAATTCAATAACTTTTAATCTGTAATTCTAATAAATACAAACTTTATATGTTTATTGCTCCAAATTTCTTAAACTTTCCAAATATTCAATTTGTGTTCTGTTTTGAGTTTTCAAAATTCATTTAAATTTCAAATTTGAATAATTCAAATGCAATTTGTAATAATTCATAACTAATTCATACTGTTTTCAAATAATTCAAATAAAATATGTTTTTCACACCTTTTTGGATATCCTATTCAAATATAAATTTTGTTTTCTGGTTTGAACAATTTAAATTGCCTAAACAATTTAAATCTTGTTTAATGCACTTAAAAATTGTTCAATATTGTTTAATTCATAACTAAATAATCTAAAGTCCAATTTCAAAATGTGAAACATGTAACTCAACTAAAATTTGATAACCTTTTCAAATATCAATTTTGTTATTTGTTTTGCACCCTTTAACTTGATGAAAACAACAACTATTTGTTTAACACCATTAGGTAACAAAATTCCAAACTTAATAAATGCTTTTCTAAATTGTTAACTATCATTCCAATTGCATTTAAATTGTTATGTTATTGTTATTCATCATGCATGCATCATGATAACAACTAACACCTAATAAATAATCATTTGTTTCCACTTATTTTCAATGGATCTTTCCATATGCAACCCTTGCATAT
This sequence comes from Alopecurus myosuroides, assembly GCA_028641055.1. Lineage (NCBI taxonomy): Eukaryota > Viridiplantae > Streptophyta > Magnoliopsida > Poales > Poaceae > Alopecurus > Alopecurus myosuroides. The sequence goes on from CM054061.1 coordinate 303,317,353, forward strand.
GGGTCCATTCAATTTGTGCTATCATGTTAGTCAGTTTATTTTGCTGCACTATTAACTTGTCATGCCTCATATTGATTGTGCACAATGCCATGGCAATGATTGTTTACATTCCTGTTTTGTTTGTTTGCTTCTTCTCGGTTAGACGACGACTACGTTGAGACCGACGATCCTTACGACACCACTACTCAGGACCTAGCCCAGTACCCGGCTACTGAGCTGCCAGGCAAGTTATCACTCACATGAATCATCGAGTTCCTTTCCACACTTGTTGTCGATACTATCCTTTTGTCTACTATTTGCTAGCCCTATGTATCGTTGCTTGTTCTCCGAACCTATCACATGATACCCTGAACCAATGATACTGCCTCACCTCCATACCTACAGCCTTTGTTTGTGCCTTAGTATTATCTAGCATGCTTAGGGTTGCTTTTACTCGAGTCTGTTGTCGGTTACTACTTTTACTATCTTATTACTTGTACCGGGGGCTCGATGTTAATCAATCAATCCTGTTAATTTCTAATGGTAATAATAATTTGATGATAAGGCACCGGCAGGAGGCCCATGAGAGGTTTTGGAGCCTGCTAGTGTCGACCCTAATAGGAAAAGGGTCTTGTCTACTGATCCATGATGAGCGCACTACCCGCATGTGGGAAGAGAGTATGGGCGCCCCCCTCAACTTGACCTGATTCGCATCTCGTCCAAATCATCTCATTTAGTTCGTGCTTTCTATTTGCCGCATGCATGTTTTTGCGAGCCCAGCGCAGGGTGGAACTTTTGTAGTCGGCATATAGGGGGACACGTTCTTAGAGTGCTATGAGGGTCCATTTTCTTCTGGGCTCGATTAGCCGTGCGCCCAAGGTGCTTTGGGCTTGATGCGGAGAATGGTTGGTTGTGTAGAGTACCCCGCTTGGTGGGAGGCATCCCATCTGGCGGGTTATTCTTGCGTGTACGGCCAAATTGGTGCAACCCTGCAGGGATAATCTTCTCGAGAAGCCGTGTTTTCCGCGGTTATGGATTACTTGGTGAAAGTACTGGCTAACAAGTACTCAGGACAACTTCAACATAACTATCAATCATGTTTCACCCAATGATTAATAACCTGACTAGTAATAGGTTATTCACACAACAACTTGATTCACCTTATCACAACTGTGTGAGTTATCCTCGGATTGCTTCTTTGGATAAGGGGCGAGATCCAGGATGGGTTTGGTTGAAGTTATCTTTCAGTTGGTTACAATCCTCGATCTTATCTTTTCTGTTAGCCGGAACTTGTTGTTATCTTCTGTAGTTGGTTAGAGCAGCCAGCAGCAACTTTCATATCACCCCTTTCTTCCGTTGATCCCAAGCATCTATGCTTGTGTTGACGGGTAACTCTTTGATGAACTGTGAGTCTTGCTTGCCAGTACTTGGATGTACTGACCCCGTTGGGGCTGTGGTTTACGCAGAGTACGACTACGACTACGATGCTTCTCAGGACGGCTACTTCGTGGAGTTTGACGAGACTGCAGACGAGTAGTTAGCTGGACCAGGGCTGGATCCAGGACCTACGTGGATGGGCTTCGTCTTCTTTATTTTCTCCGGCTTCTTAAGCCTGTTGGATTTGTCTGTACCCAGACACCTTTGATTGCTTCCGCTGTTGTAATGGATGATATGTTGGGACATGTGTCCTCTGGATGATTGTATTCGCTATTTCTGCCTTAGTGAAGGCCAGTTGCAACTTTATTTCTATCTTTTGTGTCGTAGAGATAAGTTGTGATAATCATTCGTTCAAAGCTGTTGACGTACAGTGCGTGCTTGTTATGAAGTACGTCGACAGTAGTGCCGGTGACTCCTAATGGATAGTTTACATCGACGGTGGAATAGTAGGGCTTGTGTTGTCGCGCATAAGCGCAGGCCTACCAGGAAGCTGGGACGTGGGAGCAGTTATGCCCCATAATCCAAGCACCTACTATCCAGTTCGTACGATGAGTATCCCTTAGAAGCCAGGGTGCGACAATAATATCCTAATAATAGATGCTTGCTTGACCTTTAATAACCTCCCTAGTATGTGTGCATCATAGAAACACTATGCCAGGACGAGGGAAATTCTCAGCCCACTTTATGTGCATAAACTAGCGTGATCTCTTACTAGGGTGTGTGTGTAGAAATCAACCTAAGAATTTTTGTGGGGCTGGTTTGTGTGCTTGTTGACTTGCTTGCTTTCTTTTATTGATGGCTTAAGGCCTTCTCCTCTAGCTCCTGGCTTGGCCTTGTGGTGATCATGATGGATCCGTGGTTTCACAGATTCCTGGTGAATAGATTATTTGTGGTGATTTAATTCATGTTGTGTGTTCTAGCTGTGTTGTTGGAGTTGTGTAGCTCGACCCGTTGACCATGAGGTGAAATGGACTTGTCCTCCTGCTCCCTATGGCTATTTTCCCTTTTACTGTCTCGTGTAGCTGTGAAAACACAGAGGCATGCACCTCTATGTGTCATGTGTGCTTGCCTACTAGGCCTAAGATATTTCTTGCTCGAATGCCTTGGTCTATCCCGTGGTTATCTTTATTTTTGTCTTGACACTAGTATTTCCTAATGATATGATGACTTGGCTACTGATGTTGTTCCGGGGTTTAACACTGATCAAACCAGATATTAAACTTGGTTTTAAGCCTAACCTCAATTATGCAATTAGTAGTGCAATTCACTGCTAGGCTAAGAGTATAACACTAACCAATTTGACTTTCATTCTTGTTTGTTTTTCGTGTTTCTTTTGCATGATCAATAGAAGATCAATTGGAGGCTAGAAGACTTGCAATAAATACACTAGGAATTAATTTTGTAATTGTTAGTTTGTAACCGAACTTGTATTTCCTATGCATTGCATTTTGTAAATATTTATTAATATTCTTTTCCTTGGAATTGTTAATACCTTGTATTATTGTTTTATTATCAGTAAAGCTTGTTGTTTTATTTTAATAAATCCTCTTAATTAAATTGAATTGAATAAATATTTAATTTATTAAATGTTTAAAACTTAATTAATAACTAATTATTCAAATTATCTAATCAATCAATTTGAATTTGAATTCCAAATACAAATGTTCTTTTGTTTCAAATTTTGAATTGAACATTCTCAAATCAAACATCACCTAAAGATCATGTTGAAATTCCCACCACCTTCCCCTCTCGACTCTAAACCTAAGTTAGGAAGATGTGGAAACTTCGATTACTCCAGGGTTTTATTTTGCGATTAGATCCCGAGTTGCCACTTGTATCCGGATATTTCTTTTGTCTTGTGCAAGTAAGATTACCTCTTGGACTTCCCTAAGTGTTCTCACTCTCTTGCTGGTCTATTGGCAATAGAAATTCACCACTAGAGTTTTTAAGACAATTGGAATAGTTCCTAGATTCTAGCTCCAATATCAACTTGCATCCCTTGGAGGAATGGACCCATTTGATTCAATATCCGATCATTATTGTGTTGTATTCAATTATAGTTTAGATTAGCTCATTGAAACACAATCGTTTAGTGCTTACAGGAATAATCTGTTCACAAGGTTGATCAGGCTTTGTAGCCAAATTATTCTTATATAAGACCCCACATTTGGATTTCAACATGTTACTTGTTTAAGAATATTTTCTTCTTCTTTTATATGCTTCCTTTCTTGTTGATGAGATATGTACATATTCTATAAATATGTTAATAACAATTATTATGTCATTTTCCTCTTATGGGGTGTGAGTTAATGCTTGTTTATGTTAGTTGTGTTCTATTGAACCGTCGTCATTCATTTCTTAAGGTTCACTTAAGAGTCATGAGATGATTTATAAAGGTGTTGAGTGAATGAATTGATAACTTAATGAGTTCATGTTTCTTAAAGAACATAACATCTCAACTGATGAGATAATTCAGTTATGCATTACTAACTGGTGGAAGTATGCTCATTAGTTATGTGGTTTGAATGCTCACCCCTCCTTGAGTTCTAGATACCTAGTTGAATTCTCCCAAGTCACTTATAGACTTGTGGTTAAGGTTGTTGAGAGTTAGTGCGGGTCATAAATAAATCTGGGTTGTCTAATCGAATGATTTGGTTTATAAGATGCTTTTTATAAAGATCAGTCCAAAAATGCACTCATGACCAGATGATCTAGACCTATTTCATCATGTCAAGGGAAACATTGGTCACTTTGATTCGTTTAAACTTCCGTGTCCAAAAATGCTTTGCAAATGCACATACTGTATTTAGATCTTATAACCTCGCAAACCCTGGGATGTTACGGGAAGAAGCCTAGTTTAAAACATCTCAAGGTTTGGAGTTGTGTGAGTCTTATGTCAAGCGTTTACAAGTAATCAAACTTGAACCTAGGTCGGACAAATGCACCTTCACAGGGTATTCCCAAAATATTGTTGGGTATACATTTTATAACAAAGATGGTGGTGAGGTATTTGTTTCCAAATGTGGTTTGTTTTTGGAAAAAGATTATCTTTCAAAATAAAATCAATGGGAGAATGATTAGCATTGAGGAGATTCTTTAATCTTCTAAAGATATTGTAAGGGATAATGTACATGAATGTACATGACGAAGATCCCGTCATTTTCAATACAATACCTGAAAGGGGAATGTCCTCCTGTCTTCAAGAGAATGAGGAAACTCCATTAAAAAATGTTAATCAAACTCCCATGGCATCAACCCCTAGAAAAGGAACAAGAACTCGAGAACCACCTAAGTGGTACGAATGCGGATCCTATCTTATATATAAAGATGTTCTTATTCTAGAGGATGGTGAACCAACAAACTATGAAGAAGCGATGAATGATACAAATTCCAACAAATGTCTTAAAGACATGAACTCCGAAATGAAATCCATGCATGACAATCAAGTCTAGAAATTGGTCGATCCTACGAGGGTGTGAGATCAATTGAATGCAAATAGATTTTCAAGAGAAAGACGGATGCGAATGGTAATATTATTTTCCATAAAGCACGCCTTGTTTCAAAGGGTTTTCGAAAAATTCAAGGTGTAGACTATAAGGAGACTTTCTCTCTTGTAGCAATTCTTAAATCTGTGAGGATATTACTAGCAATAGCTGCTTATTCAGATTATGAAATATGGCAGATGGATGTCAAAACGGCTTTCCTTAATGGAAATTTAGTCGAGGATGTGTACATGGTACATCCTGAGGGTTTTGTCAATCCAAAGAAGGCTAGTAAGTCATGCAAGCTGGAAAGATCAATCTATGGTCCTAAGGAAGCATCCATGAGTTAGAATTTACGATTTGATGAGGTAGTCAAAAGGCTTGGCTTCAATCAGAATTTCTAGGAAACTTGTGTATACAAGTAAGCGAGAAAGAGCTCTTACTTTATGTTGATGACATTCTGTTAATAGGAAATAATAAAGTATTTCTTGGGGAATTCAAAATTTCATTGGAAAGGAGTTTTGCAATTAAACACTTAGGAGAGGCAGCCTATATATTGGGCATCAAGATCTATCGTGATAGATAAATACATATAATAGGGCCAAGTCAATGAACATACATAGAACAGGTGTTGAAAAGATTCAACATGGACAAGTCTGGAAATAGTTACATTCATGCGGCACCCAGAACAATATTGAGGAAGAAGTATTATCCTCAAACAGTTTCCGAGCAAAAGAGATGGAGGATAAACTTTATGCCTCGGAAATAGGTTCCATCATGTATGCTATGACTTGTACAAGAACAGATGTGTCTTATACCTTTAGTGTTACCAATATATATCAAGCTATATCGGCTAAAGTCCATTGGACAACAATTAAGAATATTCTGAATACCTGAGGAGAACAAAGGACATGTTCCCAGTCTATGGAGGAGAATAAGAGCTCTAGGTAAGAGGTTACATTGACTCAGGATTTCAGTCTGATCCAGACGATTCCAAAGCACAATCAGGTTATGTCTTCATTCTGAATGTCAGTGTCGTTAGCTAGAGGAGCTCCAAGCAAGGCACTATGCAGAATCTACAATGGAGCCGAAGTATGTGGTAGCATCTGAAGCTGCGAAGGATGGCTATTGGATTAATAAGTTCATCACTACACTTGCAGTGGTTCCTTCTACAACAGACCCAATTGAGATCTAGTGTGACAATAGTAGTGCATTGGCCCTGTCAAAGGATCCTAGGTCACACAACAAATCCAAAAACATAGGCCGCAAGGATCCTCTTATTAGAGATCACATGTCAAAAAGGTACACAAAGATTTGTAAAAATCATATAGATCTGAATGTCTCAGATCCGATGAAAAAAATATACCAGGCCTCAAGTTTGAGTCTCACCAATCAGGGATCGGGCTAAAAGAAGACTTAATGTAATAGCTAGATTATTGTATTGAGTGCAAGTGGGATAGTTTTGGATGTATATCCAAGAGAAAATAATATACATTAGTTTCATGATTAAAGTATTATGTTTTTAAGGTATAACTTATGTGGCCACTGAATATGAGATTCATAGGAAAACCCATACGCACGTGTAGAAACATAAACACAATGTTATTCCCTTTGTCATGTTTCACAAACAAACTTGTTAATATTAGATGGACATGTTTTCCTAGTCATGGACAAGTGTTTTGTCAATATTAAGATGGGCACTTTGTTGTTTCAACAAAGTGGCTGGGTAGACCCAAATATTTGAGATACTACAAGATTTGTCTTGGTAAATAGTATCATCATTACATGTATTTTTTTTGCTTCCTTATACCATGAGAATATCCAATGATGTTTACGGTAAGGATCATTTTGGTATAGTCAAGTATCACACCGTAAACTGGGTAATCCAAAAGGCTAATACTAGGTGGTCACAAAAGTATTCATTCATTGTGATAGTTCAAGACTAGGAATTACTCCTCTAGTTAGACCATCTCAACCTGCGTTTCTCCGTGGTCGAAATATCTTGGAGGGAGTAGTAGTATTGCTTGAAACTATTCATGAGCTTCATCGGAAGAATATGGATGGCGTACTTTTCAAAATTGATTTTGAGAAGGCTCATGACAAAGTTAATTGGTCTTTCCTGCAACAAGTGTTTCTTATGAAGGGGTTTTGTCCTCAATGACGGCAATGGGTGGAAAGTTTTTTTAGGGTGGAAGTGCAGGGATTTGTGTGAATGATGATATAGGACAGTTTTTTCAAACCTTAAAGGGATTACGACAAGGAGATCCATTGTCTACTATTCTGTTTAACATTGTGGTAGATATGTTGGTTGTTTTAATTGCTCGCGCAAATGAGGGTGGTCAGGTAGGAGGCCTCATACCTCATCTGGTTGGGGGAGGTGTCTCCGTTCTTCAATTAGCTGATGATACCATTCTATTTCTTGAACATGATCTGGATAAGGTGGTAAACATGAAATTGATCTTGTCTATCTTTGATCAACTCTTGGGGCTGAAAATCAATTTCCATAAGAGTGAGATTTGCTGTTTTGGTAAGGCTGCAGAGGATAAGGATAAATATAGACACATCTTTGGATTTGAGATTGGCTCCCTACCGTTTAAATATCCATGATTCCGATTCATTATCGGAAACTTCTTAATAAAGAGTGGAAAACTATTGAGGATCGATTTGAACAAAAGCTTAGCTCTTTGGCTGGAAAAATTATTTCGTACGGGGATCGCCTTGTCTTGATCAATTCTGTATTATCCAGTCCTCCTATGTTCCTGTTATTGTTCTTTGAGATTCCCGTTGGGTATATAAACGACTAGACTTTTATCGTTCTCTTTTTTATTTGGCAAGGTGATAACCTAAAAAAAATATAGACTAACAAAATCTGTCGTCCTAAGGATCAAGGAGGACCGGGGATTGAGCTCTTATAAAATAAAAACAAATGTCTCCTTACCAAGGTGTTTTTTTTAAGCTTTTAACTGGAGATAGGTTCCTGGCATGAGCTATTACATAATTAATATATAAGATATAAACCGTTAGCACAGATCGAGGCGAAGCCTACGGACTCCCCCTTTTGGAAAGGCGTTATGGCGGGGGGTGAAATATGATTTTATTAAGAAGATTTCATTCACCCAAGGCAATGTGCATAGTATTAGGTTCTCGGAGGATGTTTGGATGTGATCTACCTCGTTGGCAGTACAATACCCATCTTTGTTTGCTATTGAGCGATAAAAAAATGTTCTCGTATCTGAAGTCATTGGACATAATCATCTTAATTTGACGTTTACGCGTTCATTAGTGGGTGACAAGTGGAATGCCCGACTTCATATGGTAGAAAGACTAACGGTAGTGAATCTATCAGACGATCCTGCAACTTATGTCCCTCTGGAGTGTTCTCCGTCAAATCTCTTTACGCCGACTGGATGAATGGTAATGCTAGATATCTTAGGAAATATCTTTGGAAACTTAAAGTACCTCTTAAGATTATTTGTATGTGGTTTCTTTGTAGGAAAGAATTACTTACAAAGGATAATCCAGCCAAACAAAAATGGAGTGGTTGCACTAAATGTGTTTTTTATGGGACACGGGAGAGTGTTAATCATCTTTTTGTGTCTTGCGATTTTACTAGAAAAGTTTGGCGTTTGATTCATTTTACTTTTGTCATTGCTGTCCCATCTAGTGTGAATAGCATGTTTGGTAACTGGGTTACATGGATTGACAAAAATATTAAATCGATCATACGCATAGGTGTATGTGCTTTCTTACGGGCAATTTGAAATTGTCGTAATGATGTGATTTTTAACAACGAGAGATCCGGTAATTTTTTACAGGTGATTCATCGCGCCACATATTGGATCCACTTGTGGTCTTTCATGCTACCAGAGGACCTGCGAGGTCGCTTGGACTCAGGATGTGCTCGGTTGATGGCGGTCGTACGGGCTATCTTCAACTAGGGTGGCTGGTTGCTCACTAGAAGATTGGAGAATGCATAGTCGTTTTTCACTTTAGTTTTCCATTAGCTGATTCATGTGGAGACTCTTTGTGATTCATGATTTGTAATAAGCACTACGTACTCCATACTTGATACTTATTTTTAATGAAAATCAGCTGTGTGCATCAATTTGATGCAGAGGCTGGGTTACCTATTAAAAAAAATGTACTGCATAGCCTAAATCGCCGTGAGCTTGCACCTTCGTCATCACATTCCCTGCATGATTGATGGTGTGGGGTTGTTGGGGGGTAATCAAGGGCACAGACGCCAAAGATCAAGGCGCTGGTGCTGCTGGTCCTTCGGACTACGTGGATTGAGAGAAACAACAGAGTTTTGAAGGATTTGCCCCCCCCCCCCCCCCCCGGCTACGATGTTGTTAGATTATTTGATGCAAGAGGCGGAGAAGTGGAAGTCAACGGGTCTTGCGTTGAGTTCAGTTGTTTGGGCGTTGCCCCATTGGGGTTGTGTAAATGTGATTTCTATTGTTGGTTTCTTTCCTATCTACCTATCTATCTATCTACCAAAAAGAGATTCTCGCGCGTTCCCTATTTTTTTTTGAAACGAAGTACAGAAAAATACACGTGGAGGGTTAAATTCAGTGAGAGACGGTCGCTAAGGAACGATGAATCACGTTTGCCATCGCCATCAGGTTTGCAACACTACTACCAGAGGAGAGTAAATAAATGAACAAAAACACAAGGAACGAATCTTTCTTATTGGTACTTATTCGGTTGTGCAGGCACAGCAATATGGCACAAGCCTAGTCAAAACAGAAATTTTTCATGGTTCACATAGGCACTCTTGCTCGGAGTCTTGTCTTAAAAAATCAAAATACAACCTACATCTCGGATCAGGCTAAGTACTAACAGAAAATTCCACTTCCTCTGTTCCACAATATATAAAAGATATTTTGACAAGCTAATTCAGTTTAGCTTTCTTGTCTGTCCTTTTCCTCCAGAAGAGCCGACGTGGGTTTCACTTTCACCATGGTCGTCAACCTCGATCTCATAGGTGACTCTGCCGTGGGTACTCCCTCCGTTTCTTTTTAGTGTGCGTATTAGGTTTTTCCAAAGTCAAACTTGCTAAACTTTGATTAAGTTTATAGAAAAAAAATATCAATATTCATAATATGAAATTAATACCATATGATTCGTCGTCTAATATACTTTCATATTATATGAACTTGGTATTATAAATGTTGATACTTTGTTATATAAAGTTGGTCAAACTTTGCGACGTCTGACTTAAGACGATTCTTATACGCTCGCTAAAAAGAAACGGAGGGAGTACTTAACTGGTGCCGAAAGTTCCTCTGGTCCTCCAGCTTCTCCTCTTTCATGTACTTATAGTACAGGGCAGTGTCGGCATACAGTAAGTACAACTCCGCCGCCAGCCTCGGGTCATTCTTGATGATGCACTCGGGCACCTCAAAGTCTGTAGTCTCGTCTGGGTGGTAGGAGAGGACCTGTTCTGAGTGCTGATGCGTTATCTTCTTCTTCTTCTTCTTCTTGATCTCCGTTGTCATCGACGCAGGGTTTCCGGTCGACTCTTCCGGTGAGCTTTTCTGAAGCTGCGGGTCCTCCTCCTTCTCGAAAGAACTTGGGCTTGCCATTGCGATCTGTAGTCTGCACCCACCGCAATTGATTTGAATTGGTTGGATGAGAAACCAGGGGCCGCTGTGTATATGTATACACGCGCGCGCGCTGAGTCCTTGTCGGACTCATGTCCAGGACTCCAGGTCGTGTATGTGTGTCGTGTTCGATTCGATTCCTCGCCGAAACCTAGCCGCTAGAAGTATGTTCGGATTTTAGATCGAAGTGATACGAAAATATTCTGTTTGGTGCTATGATTATTGATTGAAACCCGACAATCGAGACCAATAATTCTGGGATTTAAACGGATGCTACAAGGGTTTCTTCTCCTCGCCTACAACCTGCTCCGTGGAACATTCAGGTCCAGCTTGATTAATTACAGAGTTTTAACACCGGAGCACCTCTGATAAACATGTTACATAGTATTTCAACCGATCGAATAATAAAGAGAGTTCAAAATCAACACACCGAAAAGACATATGGTGAGGAATTTCAATGTCCAGGAACTTGCAACTACTGACTATCGATTATCGGCATGAACACAAACATAAGGAACTCTTAAAAAAAAACAGACGATCGAGCTTTGATAGATAAATCATAGGACAGTCATAATTGAAATACGGTTCACAACCAAAGGAACAAAAAACTGATGATCTGAAACAAGCATGATGACAAAGCTAGAGAGACTAGTTTGATGATCTAATTAAGTTTCCTTGTCTGCCCTTGGTGTGTCTTCATGACGCCCGGGCGGTGTCTCCTACGCCCTCGACCTAACGGGACGTAGTCCTTCTCTTCGTCGTAGTCCTCGTCCACCTCGACCTCACGGGTGACTACGCCCTTGGCCTTGAGCTGCCGGGTGTAATCTTCCTTCCGCTCAAGCATCCAGCGGTCGAAGCTCTCTGCGACCGGGACAGCATCGGCGAACATGATGTAAAGGGCAGCCGCCATCTCCGGGTAATATGTGATCATTTCGTCCGTTATGTCCGGCATGTAGGGCTCAGGCTTGTAGTTCATCACGCGTCTCACATCGCTCGGTGATACCTCACGCAAGATCTTCTTCTTTTTCTTGGTCGCCGGCGTCGGCTCTGCGGGGCTTCTGGCCGGCTCGACCGCCCCCGGCTCCTCGCCGTCAACCACCATGTTTTTCTGAACCTGCGAATTCAGAATGTCCTCGGAGGAGGAATTTGAGCTTGCCATGAGATCTCTCGCACTTGGATCGGTATGATTGTTTGAACCGAAAAACTCTGCTGGCTGGCCTCTTATATACATAGGTGACCTTGTCCTTATTGGATTCCAAGTTGGTGGAAAAGAGTAGTGCGTGTAGGACTCGATTGGATTGATTCCTCCATGGAACGATTGGATTGATTCCTCCATGGAATTAATTTCACCGACGTGCATAGCATGCTACCAAATTCAAACAAAAAAGCCCCCGGAGACAGAACCGCACCACAGTGGCTTGGCTTCCAATGTTGGGTGCGGACTAGGGGCTGCCGGACTGGCCGTGTGCATGTCCGCATGCAGAGGATGACAGTCGGGCCCGGCTTGTCATCCTCACGGCAGAGACTTGGCACGGCACCGAATCCAGCGCTTACATGTCTATTCCTGCGCACGCCACCGCGTTTCTCGCCGTTTTCTGCATTTTTCCGTATTTTTTCCGGCTTCTTCCAGCCGGCTATATAAAGAAGCTCGACATGCTCATCCCGATCCCCGCCGACACCAAACCTAGCGCCGCACACCCCACCAACAACATGCCAGGCAAACTAGGGATCTCTTTCACCATCAACGCCGCGAGCAGTGAGGAGACCGATGATGTGTGGAGTTGGCCGAGCGAAGGCGAACCAGAGCCGGAGCCTGCATCGCCACTATGGCCAGTGTACGTCTGGCTAGACCAGGTAGCCGTGTGGAACTTCTTTGCCACATTCCGCCAGGAGAAAACGTTTCACCATGTGAGGGTGACGCTCACCAGGCAAACGACGCGGCGGGACCTGTCGCAATCGAGCAGTCGATGCAGCCCACCGCGATGGAGAAGCCCAGCATGCCGCGTCCTTCGCTAGCACTGCAGAGTTCATGCCTGCCGCGGACAGGGCAGCTGGAGAGGCCTAAGCGATGGCCCAGGCGGCGGCGGTGGAAAAGGACATCACGATAGGGGTGGAGAGGGAGAAGCCCCGGTTCGAGGAGGTGGGGGCGGAGAGGAAGGCGGCGTACATGTGTAGAGTGATCCCCGCCAGCAGAGGCACCTCAGTGGTCATGAGCGTTCAGTGGCGGCAGAGGAGCACCGGTGGGCCCTAGAAGCCAGGGTAGAGAGGCGCTCACACTCGCGTGCTTCCAGCAGTGACGACGCCGAGGCTAGACCTAGCGCGTCACCTACTCCCGGGTCTAGATTAGTTTAGTTGTAGTTTGTTTAAGTTTTTAGTTAAAAATCCGTTGTAATATATGAACTCTCTATGAATGCAATGCCTTGTTCTACCGCCGTACTGGAACACATCCCCGGCAAGTCTACCATCCTCGACGGCACTGACACCAAAGGTGTTTGTGCAAATGACTACTAATTGGAGGGCCGAGTTAGGGTGTACCGCTGGGAGAGCCACCCTCCAATGTGATGGATAGGCGTCTGGTCACCCCCAAAGGACAAAGGTGTCCTAATTTGGTGGTGCCAGACAGAAGTTGAGGGTTACCGGTGGAGATGGTCTAAAACAACGATTCTAGCAGAGCCGTGTCATACATGTCAAGAATCAACCATTCGGTGGTCGCTCGAAATTGGTGTTGCGGGCCCGTTATTTTTCTTTCTTGTTTCGTATTTCTTGATGGAGGGCTCTCTCTCACATCTCTCTCCTCCCATTAGATAATTAGTGTATGATAATAAATGACATACTCAATCCATCAATGAAATATATGTCGAATTCTTTTGGTACCGACATGTTGCTGTGCTCATACTTAAACACACCGTGATTATTTTACTGGATAGTAGAAAATTATGATTGAAATCTCTACCATGATAGTAGAAAACTAGTTATATAATTGAAGTCTCTACCAGTATGAGGAACCAGCAGGATTAGTAATCCTAAATAAAACTTAGAATTATAGGAAAAAACCATGATCAAGGCATCAAATAAGGCCAAGAGAAACACATACCAGAAGCAACAAGAGCCCAAGTCGAATTGGACCGATGCTACCATCTAGCCCATGCATACTTAGACCAGGGGAGTAATCTCAAGCCCAATCGAGTTACTTCGACCCTAAGCAACCTAAATATCTCACAGCAGCCGATATATCACAAGCACAACCGCATAGGGTTGACCCCACTTTCTAGGAGAACAATCACCAATTGCATGTCCTAAGGTGTCAATACCTCAAACAGGACCAGAGCATTACCATCTAGCCACATCAGCCAGCACACACACATTGTTCTTCGCCAAGAACAACTCACAAGGCCACAAATAAATCTGCAGCTAGAAATATATACACTAGGATTACTGAAGCAGCTAGGAGGAGCAGGCAAAACCACAAGAAGCGGGTTGTTCATCCTCTTGAAGCTAGAGCAGCACTACACCTACAACAACTTATTTTTATCCTATGAGAGAGAGATCACAACACAACACAAAGATATGGACACTGCTAATTGTGCTTGGCATGTATCCTGATCTGTACCACATCACATAGCATTCGGGGAAGCATGATATGTTTGTATGTGTCTGTGCTTATACAGTAAATCACACCCAAGTGATAAATATCATTGGATGCATTAAAGTTGCAAGGATACAACTTTACAGCAAGGGAAAAGCACAAGAAAACGTCAAGCAGTGGTTTGGCATCGACGTGCACACTCACAGAGGCACCACAGTGTTCCAAATCCACCACCTAATGCACACGTGCATTTTATTTCAGGCTAACACATGCACAACACATTTAAAACCTAAAATGAACCCAAAAAGGCTAAGAACTAGCCTCTTGCAAAAGAGACCACATATGTTGGTATCAACATGGATACTAGAAGTCGTTCCAGACGGCCGAGATGGTCACGAAAATATCGACACCATTCACCTCAAAGTTGCATAGTTGACTAAAGAGAGATGAATATCTCTAAGCAAACGGTAGAGAGGGGAGGGGCGACTGAAAGTTTTATCACATCCCTAGGACGTAAGCCTTAGCGAGCCATCAAACTCGTTAAACTAAGCCTACCAAGAGTAACCAAAAATTAAACCTATATCGCTAAATCTAGCTACGCTGTAGCTAGCCCAGTCATCATGAACAGAGCAAAAACAAGGGGGATGCAGAGTATAGAGAGGGAGATGGAGAAAGAAGAAGAACCTATAAGTTTGACGACGCAACAGAGTCCAGAGGAATCACAGAGGTGCATCTATAACACCTCCAGGCCAGGAGCAGCGCCAGCAGCATCGGCGGCCACCCGTGCCCATGGTGGCACGAGTCGACGCAACACCAACTCGCACCAGACATAGAGGGTAGCACGACGTGCTCCAGAAGCACGAACACAGCCTAGAGAAGATTGAGGAAACGCCACCGCAGCAACAACAATTCTGGCGAGCCGCGCCATTTGAAACCCTAACTAGGGATTTGGTTGGGAAAGACGAGCAGGGGTGAAGGAACCCAGATCGAGTGGGAGGACCAGAGAGAAGAGGTCGACGGGAGTATTTTACCCCACATGGCGATGGCGGAGACGGCTAGAGATGGCCGAAAAAAGCGGCGGAGGTGTGTCGACCGCGGTCGTTTGCGCGGTCGCGAGAGAGAGGAGGGAGAGGAACACAGGGAGAGATAGCGCGTGAGTGAGAGAGTGACTGGGTCGGGTTCGACCTAGTGCACGTGTGAAGGGAAACCGAGTGGGTTAGGTTCAACCGACTGGTCTGAGCCGTCTGGGGGCATTTTGGTAATCTGATTATTCTCCCAGAAATTAAATCCAAATAAAATCAAATAAATGCAAACACTTCCAAATAAATTCAAATGCATATTCCACAAACTTAAAATTCAAATCAAAATAAGATTAAATATCTATATTTCTTCTACTTTTTAAAAATAAATTTTAATAGAATTTGTGAAGGTTTTACCACATGGTAAAAATTGAAGTGATTATTATTCCAAAATAAAGAATTAGGAAATTACCAAATTCATAATTGAAATAATACTTTTAGAAAATGGAATAAATCCTTAGACTTAAGGATTTGAGTTTTCAAAAATTTCAAAAATAAAATTTAAAAGATTACTTTGAGAAATATTCTCAAAGGAAAATATTTGGAAAAAAATCTTGAATTCAAAAATCAAGGTGATTGTTTTCTTAAGGAAAATAATATGATCCGATATTTTCCTAAATTAAAAAATTTCAAAATGATTGTTTGATTCAAACTCATATTTTCCCAAAGATGGAAAATTAAGTCAAGTTTTGAATAAAACTTCCACAAAAACACAAATAAATTCAAATTCTTGTTAAACCCTAAAATATTTAAACCATACTTTTCCAAAAACACAAAAATAATTTCATGATATGCATAATAGCATGAAATTTGGATCTATCAGCATTGTGTTAAAAGACAATGATGCTTTCTGCAGAATGAGGGTCACGGTTTACCGGGAGTTTTAGACTGCACTACTTGTCAGTCTCGGGGCAAGTTCAATCTTTCTCATGACCAATTGAAGTACTTTTATAAAATTACTTGCAAATTACCACGCAATATTACTTGCATTCAAATAAATTGCTACTTTCGAATGATGTGAATTGATATATACTATGTTCGCTGGCGATGGAACCATGGAATAATTCATGTGGTTGAGGTTTCATCGTAGGGAAAGTATTACCCTAGGACTTAATTCACAAATATCGCTAGTGTTCTTCGTGTCGTATAGACAGTGTCAATCAATAGACTTACTATGGATGAGCAAGTGAGAGGTACTTTCCACGTTCGCATATCCTCGGCAGACTAACCCCATTAGGACCGACGGGTTCGTCCAACAACGAGTAAACGCATATAATTTACTGAAGGGGTCGTTGCATAGAAAACAAAAAGTTTCCTACGCGAGAGACACCCGAAAGGCCAAGATCTAATCTAGCAGATGAAAGCAACAGGCATAGAGAGAGTATTAAGAAGAACAGACCCTCGAAGACACAAAGCGTTACAAGATCAAATCTTGTTGTTGGCGTATTCGTACTCAAAACGATCCAGAGAGCGAGAAGACGCGCACCGTAATCTAGCGGTGCCTCCTTCATCGGTCACACGTACGGTTGATGACGACCTCCGTTCCCTCGATCCAGCGGTGAGGCGGAAGTAGAGGATCCCTCAGAACTCCAGCAGCACAACGGCATGGTGGTGGTGAAAAATCCCACGGTCAGGGCTTCTCCAAGCCGGAGACCATGGAATGGAGCAGCGGGTGGAGAGGAAGTGAGGTGGGCAAGTGTGTGAAGGAGGAGGAGCCCTCACCCTCCTTTTATAGGGAGAGGGAGGCAGCCCAAGGGTGGGGTGCGGCCAGCCATGGTGGTCCCCCCACCTCTTCCATCTTCATGTGAGTGGACACTCCACTCACATCCACTCATCCTTCGTTTATTTCCCACTTAGAAAATCCAAGAGTTTTTCTTTAATAAATAAATAAAATATTTTTATTTCTTTATTTATATTTGTTAATTCCATTAACAAACATTTGCATATAGCACCTCGAATCATTTGTTAATTCTATTAACAACCATTCGACTAAAAACCCCTTGAACTATTTCAATTTTCCCCGAAACAATTTCGCTGTTGCCCAAAACATTCTGCGATATTTCGTATCCTCTCAAATGCGTCATTGAACCTTAAGTGTGTCACCCTACGGTTCGAGAATAATACATACATGATCGAGACTCCTCTCCGATCAATAATCAACAGCGGGATCTGGAGATCTATGATGACTCCTCTATATTCAACGACGAATCTCGTGATCGTGTGAACCTTCAACGTTGTAACTAATTCCCTTTGTCTCGCGATATTTTACTTATCCGAGATCCGATCATCGGTATCAACCATACCTTGTTCGATCTTGTTACCCGACAAGTACTCTTTTCTCGTTCCCGTGATATGACATCTTTGTGACCTAGTCACGTGCTTGTAAGCGGTGTCTATGTGATATCACCGAGAGGGCCCAGAGTATATCTCTACGTCATTTTGGATGGACAAATTCCACTCTTGATCCATGAGGCTCAGTTAACACTTTCCGAACACCTAACGCCACCTTTATAGTCACCCTGTTACGGTGTGACGTTTGATGTCATCAAAGTACTGTTTCGGTATTAGTGATTAACATGATCTCATGGTCTAAGGAATAAGGTTACTCCGAATGTAAGACGTAACAATAAAACTAAATGACCTGATTGTATTGTTATACTTAGTTAGGATCTAAGTTTATCACATCATTCTTCTAATGACATGACCCCGTTATTAACAACATCCAATATTCATGATCATGAAACCTTGATCATCTGTTAATCGACGAGCTAGTTAAAAGAGAGGCTTTACTAGGAAGTTTGTTTGTTTATTAAACACACATTTATCAACGTTTCCGGTTAATAAAATTACAGCATAAGAAATAAACATTCATCATAAACAAGGAATAAGATAATAACCAGTTTATTATTGCCTCTCGGGCATATTCCCTTCATTTACCACCTAGAAGTTGGGTGGGGGTCAGGAGATCGGGAGTGGTTGTGTGTTATTGGTTGACGTACCGGCTGCGTCACATTTGGCGGATCTGCGAATATCGGGGAAGTACTTGGCATGACTTGATGGCCCTGACCGGGCTAAGGCACACATGGTGTGCGGAGAGAGCAAGAATGTTGAGACTCCTGTTGGGTAAAGTGGCACACCTCTGTAGAGGGAAACTAACAAATCATGGAAGCTACATCCTTGTCCTAGGAAAGGGCTATGTTCACAGCCGGAAAAGAATCCCATGAGCTTTTGACGCCCGGCAGGACTGACGGACATAGTTTTTCATTAGTGAAACTTGACATTTGAAGAAACATTTTAAAAAACCTACATTACACCAGAGACCAACGGTCTTAGGTGGTAGCTAGAGCATCATACACTATGCCAACGTTACTTACACGAACTTGTCGTTGAAGGAGTCGACTACCTGATAGCCTATGGAGCTAAAGACCCAGAGGAGGAGGATTAGACCTAGCCAGATATAGAACCGAGTCGAGCAATTCTAGACTAGTACTATTTAGAATTACGATACCCCATGGTTCTAAGTTTACTTTTATCTTTGTGCTCTAGTTTGACACATGTCAACACCCCACTACTTGAACTTCCTTCCTAAGATGAGGATGTCGTTGAACTCTTTATTCACTTTTGGCTTGTAACACTAAGCAGTGTGCAATATATATAGACTGCTATGTTTCTGTTGTACTATTCTGAGAGATGTAATATTTACGGATAAGTCTTTCTGTGATTGTTATGTCAACGACATGTGCAGTACACATGGAGTGCACTATAAGGGAAAGGCTTATCGCCGATGCAGAAATGGCTTACCGCCGACACACAAGCCTACGTCAGCGATGATCACGCCTGCCGGTAAAATATTAGCACCGACAAGCATACTCTTTGCGCCGGGGGTCAAAAGTTACCGCCGGCGCACCAACATTCTTGTGCGCTGGCGGTAACTTTTTTTTGAAATGTTTTCGGAATATTTTTAAATGTCATTTAAAAAAAATAATTCAGAATGTATATTCAAATTATTTGAATTTTTAAATTAGCACGCTTAACTTGGTCAACTTTCTGTCGGCCATCCATCCTGAAATTGTTGCATTCCCAGCACACTTAAAATCTTACTTCCATTCTACTCTAGTTCTGTGAGAGAAGTTATAACTTATTGATATATGCATGATATCAGTCCTATTAAGCCCTTGAGCATAAGGTCACATGTTTACTGTTTGAGTTTGAAATTGTTATTCTAAAAGAAACAATAATTAAATAGTAACAACAATCTTTATTGAGTAAGTAGTATTTTTTTAGGAAAATTTCTTCTTTTTAAAATAACTTTTTTCCTTTTTGAATTTTGAGAATCTGAGAAAAACTAACGCACTAAACCTAACTACATCTCGAAGGTTTTTTTTTATTTTCTATCATTTTCGTTTATTTTTTAGAAAACTGAAAAGGCGGTCCCCCGGGGATGTGTGTGTGTGTGGGGGGGGGGGGGGGGGTAGGTGTGTGTGGAGTGAAAAAAGTTAACGTCGGCGGCACGTACACCTGCGCGCCGGGGGGTATGTTAGTTAGAGTCGACGCGTGGGCATGTTGGTGCGCCGGGGCTAAGTGGGACTTAGCGCCAATGTGTGGGCCTGTGGGTGCGCCGGGGGTATTGAGCTTAGCGCCGGCGCACGGGCTACCCTGTGCGCCGGGTAAGTGGAACGCAGGGGCGGGGACCTGACCGTGCTTTAGCGCCGGCGTGGCTTCCTGCAAACCCGTCGACGGTATAGATTTAACCCCGATGCAGGTGCACGTTGCGCGCCAGTGGTATGTGGCGCTTACGGTTGAAAAAACACGTGCGTCGGCGCTAAGCTCCGCGACTATAGGACTTTTCCTAGTAGTTGTGGTGTGCGGGGTCACCGCAGCTCATCTCTTTGAAAAGGCGTCTTTGAATAATTTCTTGAAGGCGGGAATTCCATCGAAGCTACACCGATGACATCGAGCACCGGGAGACAACAAGAAAATTCAAAGATCGATGCATGCGAAAGCAAAAAGAAAAAGTCCATGATAAGCACAAGAGTAAGTAATCAAAAATTACTTTTGAAGAGTTATTGGAAAAATATCAAAATGAGAGTAAAGCTAAAAGTACTAAGGAGCCAAGTAGTGCGAGAGCATAAAGGATCACCCCCAAGACGCATGTATAACAACCGATATTAGAGAAAATGGAAGTTCAATGAAGTAGATTCATATCCTCCTTTCAGGCCGCCAATACCAATGTCATAGATACCTCCTTCCGTGGGCATATTATTCATCTAATTCTAGATAATCTAATTTTGCACCTCTAAGAAGATCATCATTTGATCAACAATCACATGCAAAAGGCCGTTTCAATAAAAAAATGATCGGGAGCTCGGGGGATAAGGAGGTGGAAAAAATGATCCAGTTTATGAAAGGGGTTGACCTTAGGCACCCACTTGTCAAAAAGGAATATTTGTATTTCTCATGTTTGTCGTGTCCAAATCGTCCACTGCTGGATCCTCCCGCAACACTAGGTTGCAGGAATCTTGCTGTTTTCTGGATGCCTACCATGATATCCGTGACTCCGATGTGCACATAATTCTTGAAAAAGATCTTATGGAGGAGTGGTGGTCATGGTATGGAAGGCAAAGATCAAAGCCATGCACTTGATATATGTTTGTGTATGTCATGAAAGTTATTGTTGTGTGTTGATTTGTGTGCAATTTGCTGAACCATTTAATGAACAATTTCTATTGTGATGTAATAATTAAGTACTACCCAACTTTTATTTGTTTGAATTCATTTTAGATCATTTATTATATTATATTTGAGATATATGTATGTAAATGTGATAAGATATAGAGAATAGAGAGGGTGTTGTGTAGCAGCCGTGCCTTTATAGTAGGGAAGCCGTTGGGCCAGCCCTGCCCTATTTAAGGGCAGCCGGTAAAGCTATGGCCATTTTGCTGCCATAAAACCGCAAAACAGATGCCTTATAATGCAAAGCATCTGTCCTATTATCGGGTAGTTGTTAGAGATGCTCTAATAAGACCCTCCCGGTGACAGAGGAGCTTAGCAATGGGCACAACAATGATTTCTAGACCATCTGTGCATACAAAGTATTAAGAAAGGTTGAATGTGTCAAGTTGGTTGTGAAAGTGATGTTACAAGTCATGGTAAAATGGTTTTGTTTTTTTTAAATGGAGGATGAACCTCGTATATAATAGTAGGAGCTTAACATACCTATAGGATTTTCCCTTTTTGCTCACAAATTACTAATCTGATGCAAGGAAATTTGTTGTTTCAATTGTTTCAGTGGATATGCGGTTTTCAGGTGGAATCTTTTTTTCTTTTTTGTTGAATGAGATTTTTTTCATGAACACATTCAGCAAGAAAAAAAAAAATCTGGGCAAAGAAAAAAGAAGCACTGCATGCCCAAGGCCAAGATTCTAACAAAAAACATTTAGCACATGCCACGTGTCTTTCCCGTTAATCAAATTCCCCTCCCTAACTTGCTTTGAGATTCCAAGAGGGTTGTGAACGGCGATGCATTGGGTCCACAGGCCTGGTCGATTCACTCAACGTTCTTTTTATTAGAAAACGGGAACAAAAATCATCGAGCCTTTACAAGGAAGTACATCAATCAGTCGGAAGCCACCGACCATGCAAAAATCAGTAGAGCCGATTGCTCTGATTTCGCATGTCAACGTACATCATCTAAAATTGGAGTCCTTGCCCAAGCCACCCGTTGGCAAGCTGGGAGCACTATCTGGTCCAGCAGACACCAGGCGCACGCTGACAGACCCGCCTATGCTCCGTTGTCGTTGTCTTACACCAAATCATATTCACGAGTAATCAATGTAAAGTTCTTGCGAGGCCTATCGCCGATGTCGCCAGGACACCAGACAGTGCCCCAACCCTGCGCGAGTACAATAACAAGCATCCGACACCGAGACCCCGCGCACGCTGCCGAGACATGTTGTTGTCGACACGATAGAAGCACACCACTCCTCTTCTTTCCGCCTCCATCTGGCAACTTCTCCAAAACAATGCCACCATGAGGGAGAGCGACACAAAGTCCCGCCATTGTCCAATCTGGAAGAACCAGATCTGGGAATTTCCCTAGAGCAACGCGAGTGGGAAGACATGGACTGCAGAGGCGACACCTTCAACAAGGTAACAGAGCGTAGGCGCCGTCATCGCTCGCCACGACCAGAGTCAGTGCACTGCTTTCACTGGCAGCCGCACGTCCCCACTCGATGCCGGGACCAGATGTGCGATCAGAGATCAGACACAGCTAGCTGGTCGGCCATCTCCGACGAAGAAGGAGGCCACCACCACTACGCCCAGGGTCAGAGCCCGAACAACCTCGTGTTGCAGGGCCGGCCCAGGAGCCGTCCTCGTGGATGGAGACTGTAACACCTGGGGTGTTACCTGTTTGTTTTCTTTTTGCTTGCATCATCTGCATCCCATAAGCATTGCATCATGTTTTCCAAACCAATCAAAACTTCAAAACAATTTAAGTTGTTCAAAACCCTAATGGTAAATTTCCAATTAAACTTAAATTTCAAATCATTTCAATCTTTGGGCATGATTCAAATGGTGGTTTAAAAATCAAATTCTTGCCAACTTTTAAAGTCAGTGATGATTGCAAATTGCTTGAGATTAATAAATAAAATTTGTTTATTTTCCAAAAAATCCCAAACCAAACCCTAATTGAGAATCACCCAACACTTTAATATCAAATGAATAATTTCAAATTATTGGAAATAATTTAAACCACCTTTGTTGCTGCTTTGCAATTAATAAAGAAAATGTTAATCCAATGAATAAACCACCCCAACCTTACTTTGGAATTTCAAATAACAAAATAGAAATCAAATCAACAATTTAAATTTTGGTTAACATTACCTTTATGTGCTGTTTTGCAAAACAACCAAATGTATTTATAAACCTAAAAAAATAAAACCCTAACCCCTTTTCCATCCCTCTATCTCTTTTATTCTTTACAAAAAAAATAAATAAATCAACTAATGCAAAAAAAAATAAGAGCAAAGGAGAGGGCATGGCCCAACCCTTTTTCTTTTCCTTCCCCCCAAGCCCACTTACCTCTGGCCCATTCTCCTTCGTCCCCCACCTCCGTACAGTCGATCACCCCCTCTCTGTCGTTTTCCCTCTGCAAGAGCAGCAGCACCAACTCCCCCCATGTGCCATGTTCCCTTCCCTCACCTTTCCCCTCCCTTAAAGCCACCTCCCACCTCCCAAAACCCTAGCCCAACCACTCCTTCCTCCTCTCCCTCCATCGCCGCCACCCACCTCCATCTCCCTCTGTTTCTGAAAACCACTCGATCACCACCACCGAACACCATCTTTTCCCCCTTAGCTCCGACCGCCATGATCACCTTGAGGGTCCTCCGTCCGTGGGAATGGAAACCGCACCTCTCCAGCTCCAAGTTTGCAGTAGGCGCCATCGCCAGGTACTGCCCCGATTCGCCGCCCTCTTCTCATGTTCATCGCCGGTTACCCTGTTCTGGTTGCGTTTGTCCGTCAGACATCAGCAGCAGTTGCGCCCTGCATCCCTTCCTCCCCCCTCGTTTCTTCTCCTGTGCTTGCACCCGCACGCCAACCACAGCAGCGCATCCAACCCCGACCCCAGCGTGCCTAGCTACCTTGCTACCAGCCGCAGATCGCTACCGCGTTCGTGCCTGCGAGCGATCGAGGAAGGTTTCCTTCCTTCAGTTCGTCAGCGAGAGGCAGGCCGGTTTCCTTTACCTGAACCTCACAACAGCTGCAATCTGTACCAAACCTTCAGCGTACCGCACTGGTACCGTTCCGTCCACGCAACTAGGCGACCGCGGTTCGAGCCCTGGGGACGGCATCTTTTTTCGTTCTTTTCCGTCGCGCACCCGGCCCACCTGCCATACGCTGCGATGTCCGCGTGGCCCTCGGGCCCGCGCGTCAGCGGCAGCGGCTGGGGTCACCACCGGTGAGAAACCCCTCCAGATCTAGATCTGGATCCGCACTTTACACCCAGGCCCCTAGCTTTTCCCGGTTCTGCACAGAAGCCCATGTTCCAATATTTCTTTCACATTCTAGCCCCTGCCTTTTACAATTTGAACCCTAAAAATCAAACAACTATAACTTTTAAGCTACAAATCCCAATAATACAAATTTTATATGTATCCCAACCAAAATTCCATGAACTTTTCAAATATCACATTTGTTTCCTGTTTTGAATTTTCAAAATGCCATTTAAATTTGAATTCAAATAATTCATTTGTAATTTGCAACAATTCATAAATAATTCATACTAATTCCAAATAAGGCAAATAAAATATGTTTTCCATACCATTTTGAATACCCTATTCAAATATAAACTTTGTTTTCTGGTTTGAATAATTTAATTTGCCTAAACCATTTAATTCTTGTTTAATTCAATTAAAAATTGTTTAATATTGTTAAAATCATAAATAGTTAATCCAAAGTCCAATTTCAAATTGTGAAACATGTAATCCAACTAAAATTTGATAACCTTTTCA
Source organism: Alopecurus myosuroides (assembly GCA_028641055.1). Taxonomy (NCBI): domain Eukaryota; kingdom Viridiplantae; phylum Streptophyta; class Magnoliopsida; order Poales; family Poaceae; genus Alopecurus; species Alopecurus myosuroides. Next base: position 303,342,034 of record CM054061.1, read on the forward strand.
AATATCAACTTTGTTGTTTGGTTTGAACAACTTAACTTGATGATAACAACCACTACTTGTTCAACCTCATTAAGTACCAATAATTTCCAAACTTGATAACTGTTTTCTAAAATTGTTAACCATCATTCCAAATGCACTTAATGTTGTTATCTTCTTGTTCCTCATCATGCATGCATCATTCTAACTCACTTACACATGATGCTTAGTGTTAGAACAATTAATTCAACTATAAGGCATGGGTTTGCCATATGCAATCTTTGCATATGGAATCCATTTAAACTTGTGTATCCTATCCACTAGTTTACTTTGGTGCATCTATTAAACTTGTCATGCATCTATACCTTGATCATGCTGGATCTTTTGCCGTAGTAGTAATTGTTGCATCCGGTGTTTGTTCGAGGTTCGTTGCTTCTTCCCGGATAGGACGTTGAGATGATGTGAGCAACGACAAGTTCTGCTACCTTGCGGGATCTCAGGCAAGTATACTCACTTGCTGCCATATGGCTGCTTTTCATCACTTGTTACCGATTCTTTCCGTTGTTCTTTTCTGCTAGCCTTAGTAGTACTTGTTTCTGTTACGAACCCATCACATGAATCCCTTAACCTTGATATTGCCTCACTTCCATACCTATAGCCTTTGCTTGAGCCTGTGTCTTACTATCTTGCTTAGGGTTGTTTTGCTCGAGTCTGTTACCTGTTACTTTCCGTTATTATTCCATTATGTTCCGGGGCTCGATGTTTAATCAATCAATCAATCATGTTAATGTTACTGTTAATAATAAATTTGATGATAAGGCACCGGCGGGAGGCCCACGGGTGGTTTTGAGGCCCGCTAGTGTCGACCCCCTAATTAGGAAAAGGGTCTTGTCTACTGATCCATGATGAGCGCACTACCCGCATTTGGGGAGTATGGGCTCCCCCTCAGTTTGACCCGATTCTCATCTCGTCCAAATCGCCGTACTAGTTCGGGCTTTCCATTTGCTGCATGCATGATCTTGCGAGCCCTTGGTACCCGGGTGGAACTTTCGTAGTCGGCATTTAGGGCGGCGTGATCTTCCAGTGCTATGAGGGTCCCCTTTTCTTCGTGGGGCTCGATTAGCCGCGCACGCACAGCACGCGGTGCTTTGGGCTTGATGCGAAGAAGGGTTGGATTGTGTTGAGTGCCCCGCTTGGTGGGAGGCATCCCATCTGGCGGGATATTCATGAGTGCGGTTGCTATGGTGCACCCCTGCAGGGTAAATCTTCTCGAGAAGCCGTGTTTTCCGCGGTTATGGATTACTTGGTGAAAGTACTGGCTAACAAGTACTCAGGACAACTTCAACATAATGATCAATCATGTTACACCCAATGACTAATAATTTGACTAGTAATAGGTTATTCACACAATAACTTGACTCATCTTTTATACCACGGTGTGAGTTATCCTCGGATTGTTTCTTTGGATAAGGGGCGAGATCCAGGATGGGTTTGTTTGAAGTTATCTTTCAGTTGGTTACTATCACTCGATCTTATCCCCTTTCTGATAGTTGGAAGCAATAGAATCTCCGTAGTTGGTTAGTGCAGCCTGCTGTCGCTTATTTGCAGTAACCCCCTTCCTCTCCGTTGATCCTAAAGTATTGGTATCTTGTGATGACTGGCTACGCCGGTAACTTGTGAGTATGGGCTCTGTCCCCCTTGCCAGTACCTAACCGTACTGACCCACGAATATCTTTCGTGGCTGCAAATTCCAAATTGCAGTCAACAGGTTTGAAGTCTGACGACGTTAGCTTGGGAATCCCTCCGGCTTGGCCTGGGCAGGGATTGGACGCCTTCGGTTATCTTCAGGACTCTTAGTCCAATTTGGATCTTGTCCGTAGCCGGACGTTTGTTTCTTCCGTTGTTATTTGGATCTTTGTAATGTATCAGTTGTAACCCCGGCTCGTTTGAGTCATCTTGTATCTATCTGTTTCTGTTGCAATTGTGGATTATTCGTGAACTATTGTAATGTTATCATAAATGGCAACCTGGAATCGGTTATTATGTGGATTTTGGCGGGAATGCTGAAATCTGCATAGTGCCCGATCTCGGGGCGCCACAAATGGTATCAGAGCCTTGGTTCCGATTCCCGATATTGTTTCGATACGAATGGTTATCGAAGCAACGGGTCCGCAAAGCCTGCAGGATAACCTCGCTAACGGTCGTTGTTTCTAGAGTGTCAAAAACTATTTCTGCTAAACTATTTTGGAAAACGTCTCAATAGGATTCTTATTTTTCTCCTTACCCCTATTCTATTTCCCCTCCTATCTTATTTGTTTTGGAGTTTTCCTCCCTTGTCTATCTTTCAAAGTGTCAGGATCCTACGTGGGTGGACGTTTTCTGAGCCCTTAACCTAATAGGTTCGATCATCGGAAGATTCCTGGTGGAAGAACATCGTCGTCACTCCGAGCAAGAAGCCCTTGTTAGTGGTGTCGAGAAGCCCTTGTTAGTGGTGTCGAGGAGATCAACCGGAAGCACGAAGAATCGATAGTCGAACTTCTTTCCCCTCCCGGGTTAGCAGGTGGATTGCGAGGGCGCAATCCCTTGTTAGTGGTGTCGTCTGTAACACCTGGGGTGTTACCTGTTTGTTTTCTTTTTGCTTGCATCATCTGCATCCCATAAGCATTGCATCATGTTTTCCAAACCAATCAAAACTTCAAAACAATTTAAGTTGTTCAAAACCCTAATGGTAAATTTCCAATTAAACTTAAATTTCAAATCATTTCAATCTTTGGGCATGATTCAAATGGTGGTTTAAAAATCAAATTCTTGCCAACTTTTAAAGTCAGTGATGATTGCAAATTGCTTGAGATTAATAAATAAAATTTGTTTATTTTCCAAAAAATCCCAAACCAAACCCTAATTGAGAATCACCCAACACTTTAATATCAAATGAATAATTTCAAATTATTGGAAATAATTTAAACCACCTTTGTTGCTGCTTTGCAATTAATAAAGAAAATGTTAATCCAATGAATAAACCACCCCAACCTTACTTTGGAATTTCAAATAACAAAATAGAAATCAAATCAACAATTTAAATTTTGGTTACCATTACCTTTATGTGCTGTTTTGCAAAACAACCAAATGTATTTATAAACCTAAAAAAATAAAACCCTAACCCCTTTTCCATCCCTCTATCTCTTTTATTCTTTACAAAAAAAATAAATAAATCAACTAATGCAAAAAAAAATAAGAGCAAAGGAGAGGGCATGGCCCAACCCTTTTTCTTTTCCTTCCCCCCAAGCCCACTTACCTCTGGCCCATTCTCCTTCGTCCCCCACCTCCGTACAGTCGATCACCCCCTCTCTGTCGTTTTCCCTCTGCAAGAGCAGCAGCACCAACTCCCCCCATGTGCCATGTTCCCTTCCCTCACCTTTCCCCTCCCTTAAAGCCACCTCCCACCTCCCAAAACCCTAGCCCAACCACTCCTTCCTCCTCTCCCTCCATCGCCGCCACCCACCTCCATCTCCCTCTGTTTCTGAAAACCACTCGATCACCACCACCGAACACCATCTTTTCCCCCTTAGCTCCGACCGCCATGATCACCTCGAGGGTCCTCCGTCCGTGGGAATGGAAACCGCACCTCTCCAGCTCCAAGTTTGCAGTAGGCGCCATCGCCAGGTACTGCCCCGATTCGCCGCCCTCTTCTCATGTTCATCGCCGGTTACCCTGTTCTGGTTGCGTTTGTCCGTCAGACATCAGCAGCAGTTGCGCCCTGCATCCCTTCCTCCCCCCTCGTTTCTTCTCCTGTGCTTGCACCCGCACGCCAACCACAGCAGCGCATCCAACCCCGACCCCAGCGTGCCTAGCTACCTTGCTACCAGCCGCAGATCGCTACCGCGTTCGTGCCTGCGAGCGATCGAGGAAGGTTTCCTTCCTTCAGTTCGTCAGCGAGAGGCAGGCCGGTTTCCTTTACCTGAACCTCACAACAGCTGCAATCTGTACCAAACCTTCAGCGTACCGCACTGGTACCGTTCCGTCCACGCAACTAGGCGACCGCGGTTCGAGCCCTGGGGACGGCATCTTTTTTCGTTCTTTTCCGTCGCGCACCCGGCCCACCTGCCATACGCTGCGATGTCCGCGTGGCCCTCGGGCCCGCGCGTCAGCGGCAACGGCTGGGGTCACCACCGGTGAGAAACCCCTCCAGATCTAGATCTGGATCCGCACTTTACACCCAGGCCCCTAGCCTTTCCCGGTTCTGCACAGAAGCCCCTGTTCCAATATTTCTTTCACATTCTAGCCCCTGCCTTTTACAATTTGAACCCTAAAAATCAAACAACTATAACTTTTAAGCTACAAATCCAAATAATACAAATTTTATATGTATCCCAACCAAAATTCCATGAACTTTTCAAATATCACATTTGTTTCCTGTTTTGAATTTTCAAAATGCCATTTAAATTTGAATTCAAATAATTCATTTGTAATTTGCAACAATTCATAAATAATTCATACTAATTCCAAATAAGGCAAATAAAATATGTTTTCCATACCATTTTGAATACCCTATTCAAATATAAACTTTGTTTTCTGGTTTGAATAATTTAATTTGCCTAAACCATTTAATTCTTGTTTAATTCAATTAAAAATTGTTTAATATTGTTAAAATCATAAATAGTTAATCCAAAGTCCAATTTCAAATTGTGAAACATGTAATCCAACTAAAATTTGATAACCTTTTCAAATATCAACTTTGTTGTTTGGTTTGAACAACTTAACTTGATGATAACAATCACTACTTGTTCAACCTCATTAAGTACCAATAATTTCCAAACTTGATAACTGTTTTCTAAAATTGTTAACCATCATTCCAAATGCACTTAATGTTGTTATCTTCTTGTTCCTCATCATGCATGCATCATTCTAACTCACTTACACATGATGCTTAGTGTTAGAACAATTAATTCAACTATAAGGCATGGGTTTGCCATATGCAATCTTTGCATATGGAATCCATTTAAACTTGTGTATCCTATCCACTAGTTTACTTTGGTGCATCTATTAAACTTGTCATGCATCTATACCTTGATCATGCTGGATCTTTTGCCGTAGTAGTAATTGTTGCATCCGGTGTTTGTTCGAGGTTCGTTGCTTCTTCCCGGATAGGACGTTGAGATGATGTGAGCAACGACAAGTTCTGCTACCTTGCGGGATCTCAGGCAAGTATACTCACTTGCTGCCATATGGCTGCTTTTCATCACTTGTTACCGATTCTTTCCGTTGTTCTTTTCTGCTAGCCTTAGTAGTACTTGTTTCTGTTACGAACCCATCACATGAATCCCTTAACCTTGATATTGCCTCACTTCCATACCTATAGCCTTTGCTTGAGCCTGTGTCTTACTATCTTGCTTAGGGTTGTTTTGCTCGAGTCTGTTACCTGTTACTTTCCGTTATTATTCCATTATGTTCCGGGGCTCGATGTTTAATCAATCAATCAATCATGTTAATGTTACTGTTAATAATAAATTTGATGATAAGGCACCGGCGGGAGGCCCACGGGTGGTTTTGAGGCCCGCTAGTGTCGACCCCCTAATTAGGAAAAGGGTCTTGTCTACTGATCCATGATGAGCGCACTACCCGCATTTGGGGAGTATGGGCTCCCCCTCAGTTTGACCCGATTCGCATCTCGTCCAAATCGCCGTACTAGTTCGGGCTTTCCATTTGCTGCATGCATGATCTTGCGAGCCCTTGGTACCCGGGTGGAACTTTCGTAGTCGGCATTTAGGGCGGCGTGATCTTCCAGTGCTATGAGGGTCCCCTTTTCTTCGTGGGGCTCGATTAGCCGCGCACGCACAGCACGCGGTGCTTTGGGCTTGATGCGAAGAAGGGTTGGATTGTGTTGAGTGCCCCGCTTGGTGGGAGGCATCCCATCTGGCGGGATATTCATGAGTGCGGTTGCTATGGTGCACCCCTGCAGGGTAAATCTTCTCGAGAAGCCGTGTTTTCCGCGGTTATGGATTACTTGGTGAAAGTACTGGCTAACAAGTACTCAGGACAACTTCAACATAATGATCAATCATGTTACACCCAATGACTAATAATTTGACTAGTAATAGGTTATTCACACAATAACTTGACTCATCTTTTATACCACGGTGTGAGTTATCCTCGGATTGTTTCTTTGGATAAGGGGCGAGATCCAGGATGGGTTTGTTTGAAGTTATCTTTCAGTTGGTTACTATCACTCGATCTTATCCCCTTTCTGATAGTTGGAAGCAATAGAATCTCTGTAGTTGGTTAGTGCAGCCTGCTGTCGCTTATTTGCAGTAACCCCCTTCCTCTCCGTTGATCCTAAAGTATTGGTATCTTGTGATGACTGGCTACGCCGGTAACTTGTGAGTATGGGCTCTGTCCCCCTTGCCAGTACCTAACCGTACTGACCCACGAATATCTTTCGTGGCTGCAAATTCCAAATTGCAGTCAACAGGTTTGAAGTCTGACGACGTTAGCTTGGGAATCCCTCCGGCTTGGCCTGGGCAGGGATTGGACGCCTTCGGTTATCTTCAGGACTCTTAGTCCAATTTGGATCTTGTCCGTAGCCGGACGTTTGTTTCTTCCGCTGTTATTTGGATCTTTGTAATGTATCAGTTGTAACCCCGGCTCGTTTGAGTCATCTTGTATCTATCTGTTTCTGTTGCAATTGTGGATTATTCGTGAACTATTGTAATGTTATCATAAATGGCAACCTGGAATCGGTTATTATGTGGATTTTGGCGGGAATGCTGAAATCTGCATAGTGCCCGATCTCGGGGCGCCACAGAGACGGGGGTAGAAAACACAGCCCGTCCCGACCGAACCCATCTAGGTCTAGATTGCACCAACTGCCACTGCCATCATGCTCCTCCGCCTCTTGTGCGAGATCCCGGTCGCCGCCGCCGATCCAGCCAAAGCAGATCACCGCCACCCCAACCGAAACTTGAGCCGAGGGAGGCGACCGTCGTGGCCGCCGCGCCACAAGGGCTATGGCGGAGGAAGGGGTTAAGGAGGAGGACGTGTGGAGGAGAAGTGTGAGGGGGCTCCCAGGTGCGTCCCGACACCGCCGCACGGGGTAGAGGAGGGGTAGGTCGTGGGGGGAGAGGAGATTTTGGTTCGATGGTCTCTCTTGGGTTCTCACCTTGGAGTCAAATGGTTTTGATAAATTTGCATTGTTTTGACATTTAATATCTTATTTTGATTATATGCAAAATAAAATATTAAAGAACTAACAAGACCCTCCCGGCCTCTGCATCACAAGAAACCTATGCTACTTAACCAATGCCATATATCATACTTTTAGTCTAAGCTAGACTGAAAGAGTAGTTTTTGCATGCAGGCATAATTGAATTGAAGTGAAATGAAACATAAAAAGGCATGTTGAGGCATAAATTCAGTTAGAGACCATCACTAAACATTGATAAATCACATTGGCCATCAAGCTTACAACTCATCTGTCATCGGGCTGTAAATGAGTAAAAATACAAGGAACAAATATTGTGGGTACTTTTTTCTAGCAGTTTAGAGCAACATGACTAGTCCAAGTAGAAAAGCTTCTTGGTACCTGGATAATCATACAAAACAATATATGTCTCCGACTCGAAATGCAAGGCGTACTTTGCTTCGTTAAGATAAAACTTTGACAAACAATTAGTTTATTAATACATAATTTATGTGATACTGTGGTTCGCAAGCATAAGTATTTCTTGATGCTTGTGATTCAAAATCTCATAAAGCGCATATACATAAGGCAATTGTTGTTCAAATTCCTGCCTTATCAAATCAAAATACAACATTTTTTGGCAACCGTGTCAGTGTGGGTAGATGAATAAACTAGACTTCAATTCAATTCAGCTTCTTGGTATGCCCATCTTGTTTTTTCATGATGCCTAGAAGATCTGACGGTGTTTTCACAAATACTCCCTCCATCTCAAATTAGTTGTCACAAAGGTTGATAAAACTTGATGTATATAGCACTAAATTATGTCTAGATACATCAACTTTTGTGTATTTTTGTGACAATTAATTCGAAAAGGAGGGAGTACTTTTGTCATCCTTCTTGGGCCTCTTTGATTCATAGGATAGGAAAAGTATAGGAATAGGAAAAACGTAGGATTGCAATGTCATGATCACTTCGACCCTATAGGATTTTGTATGCACCAAAGTTTGTTTGATTCCATCAAACGAATTGTAAAAAGAGGTTGGAGTGGATGCTAGATTTCCTATAGGAAGTAATACAAAATTCCGATGGGAAAAAATCCTATAGAATCCCATCCTACAAATCAAATGGTCAAGGTAGGGAAATTTCCGGTAGGATCAAATCCTCAAAAAATGCTACACAATTCCTTTGAATCAAAGGAGCCCATGTAGTCTTCCTGCATCTCGAGCATCTCCGTGTCATTGATCTCGCCGAACAGGGCGGGCCATGTCTGCCAACATGTTGTACACCACGCCGCCAGCATCAGGTCTTTCCTGATGACGATCTTAGGCACCTCTGCAGGGTGTCCGGCTTGTAAGAAAGGACACATTTGACATCGCAATCTGCCACCTGAAACACCTTCTCCGGGTCATACGTGTGTGCAAACGAAGGATTCGATTCGACGCTGAAAGCTACTTAGCAATTTGAAGAACGTCCAGATTTTAGATCGACTGATCCAAAATATTCTGGTTAGTGATATGATCGAATCCCGATAATCGGGGCCAATAATTCTGGAACATCAAGGTCCAGCTTGATTACAGAAAGTTTTAACACCTGATGAACACCTCAATGATACAACATCACAAGTCTGATGAATAAACATATTAAAATATTACTCCATTCAATTCATAAAAAGTGTCGCTTACTTAGTACAAAGTTGGTACTTAATACAAAATTAGGGACACTTTTTATGGATCGGATGGAGTATTTCAATCGATCGAATATGAATCATAAAGGGAATTCAAAATCAACACACCAGAAAACATATAAAGGGATTATAACTCCTGACGATCATCGGCATGAAGCCATGAACACAAACACAAGGAAATCTTCAAGAAAACCTGATGCACTGAAACAAACACGACGGATAGATCGGTCCTAGGACACTCATGATGGGACAGTGTTCACAAACGAAGGAACAAACAGCTGATGGTCCGAAATAGGCATCATGGCATAGCTAGACATGCTAGTTTGAGGATCTAATTAAGTTTCCTTGTCTCCCCATTGTGCTTCTTCATGACACCCGGGCGGTGTCTCCTACGCCCTCGATGTAACTGAACGTAGTCCTCCTCTTCGTCGTAGTCCTCGTCCACCTCGATCTCGCGTGTGACTACGCCTTTGGTCTTGAGCTGCCGGGTGTAATCTTCCTTCAGCTCAAGCATCCTTTGGTCTAGGCTCTCCACAGCAGGAGCCGGCTCCACCAACATCATGTACAAGGCCGCCGCCGCCTCCGGACAATATTTGATCATCTCGTCCGATATTTTCGGGTTGTATGGGTCAGGCTCAGGCTTGAAGTTCATCACGTATCTCACCTCGCTCGCTGGCACCTCACGCAAGATCTTCTTCGTCTTCTTGGTCGCCGTCATATTCCCTGCATCCAACTCGACCTGCGGCTCCTCAACAACAGCTATGTTTTCCTGAACCTGTGAATCAACCACCTCGATCTCCTCCTTGAAGGAACTTGGGTCTGTCATTGGTATCTGCACTGCAATTTATTGTTTGGGTAAGAAACCAGGCATCAATGCATCTTTAAACACCGGTGAGCGCCTGAGTATTTTATTGTAGGGATCGCGAATCCCCGCTGGAATCTTGTTTGAGCCCTTGTCGGACTCCAAGTCGTAAGGTAAAAGAGCGTCCGGATCACAGATGGACAGATCTGGAACTTCAACGTTTAGGATTTGGACTAGCAATCATGGACGTCTCCACCAGAACTTACCGTACACAATCGATGAGAAATCTATACGTCATATTGGTATAGCGCAATCTACCAAAACATATTCTTACACCAAAGTCTAATTCGAAACATAATGAAATTTCCAAGAAAAAATATATTTGTAAAAATATTTTACATTATGAAGATTGGTAATCAACTCAAAGCAATTTGATAGTAGTTCAGTTCATGATGATCATGTCGCCCGCCGCTATCGCCCGGGCGTGCCAGCGCACCGCCCGGCTGTCGCCCCGGCTACCGCCCCGGGCCCGCCCTCTCGCCCCGCCATCGCGGGCGACAGCCCGCGCTATCGCCTCCTCTCGCCGGGCAATCCCCCTGTCGCCCGCCTCGCCCCTACCGCCCCCTTCTCGCCTGCCTGTCGCCCGCCGGGGGGCGGTACCGCCCCGGCTATCGCCCCCACTGGCACCAGCCTAAGTAGAGTGGAAAATTCATATTCCATCAGGTGTAGTAATATTGGACGATATATTGTAGAAATTCCCACTCCCTTTGTCTCGTTTGCAAAGATTCATCTTTGTTTTGTCTTGTGATCAAATCAATACTTGTTGTTTCATGAACTAGAAAGCCATTTGCATAAGATCCAGTAATCTAGAACAAAATTATAAAATGTAAAGTAACATAACCATATTGGATAACTGACAAAATTTAGTGAACTATTACTTGCATCAAATGGTTAGGTTGTGACCAAAGTATGTACACTACGGCTTGAACCTTACCGCCTTAGAGAAATGTAACCAGATTTAAGCCAGGTTCATGTAACACAAAATCTTTTCTACATATCAGAGCATAGTTTTATTTGTTTATTGCCGAAGGAGAAACCGGGGACTAAAATTAAACAATAGGTCGTTGAGGAATATAATGAGCTGCTGTGATGCAGCACACCTCATTCCACCAAGCTCTAACTAACACTCATTGGTCCCATGACAAGATCACGTGCAAAGGCGATACAAAATAAGGTGAACTCACTTATCTTTCTCTATTCCTTCGGTGACTTGGTGAATGGTGTGCTACCTCGTGGAACTACCATATACGTGCTCAGATTTGATCCCACAATGGAGCCCCAAGATGATGCCCAAGGAGCTCAAGAACATGCCCAAGAATCTAGAGAAGAAGTCCAAGAAGATGACATCAAGGAAGAAAAAGAAGAGAAAGAACGAGGAGAAGGCCAGGAAACCCGGCCTGACAGCCCGGCCAGGCCGACCTCCCTGCGCCTCATGCCGGGTGGCCAACCGACGAACCTAGCCTCCACCCCGACCTCGGGGCGGCCTCCATGCGCCTCAGGCCGGGTGCCCAACCGAGCAGCCCGGCCTCCACCCCGTCCTCAAGCCGTCCCTCCTGCTCCTTAGGCCGGCTTCCCCACCGAGCGCCCGGCCTCCCCGGGCGGCTTTCCTGCACCTGCGAGATTTGGGGGTTTTCTCGCCTTTTCCATCCCACCTACCCCCTTGGCTATAAGAGGGCGCCCCTTGGACAATATCTAGGTTAGAGATGAATTGAAATTTGAGCTATACTCTTGTCACCCTGTTGTGAGGCTACTCCTAGATGTGTATCTAGGAATGAATCAAGGCTACTCCTCTGCGTGTGTATCTGGATTGAATCAAGGTTACTCCGGAACATCCATCCTTTCCCTTTGGGAATCAGTTGGTGTTATCCCAATCTTCCTTGACTGGCCCTCGAGGATCTATTGGTGCGGTGGACCAGCCCCAAGGTTGAATTGGTTCCAATCAAGGTGAGTTCGAGTGGATTGTTTGCCGGAGGCGGCCTCGGGTTTCTCGTATCCTCTAGTTCACACTAGTTATCGGTTACCCCTTTGTTTTCCCACGAATCCCCCTCGTGTTCTTCGTTTTCCCCTTCGTGTTCTTGGTAAATTCGTGAGATCGGGCTACCCAAGAGGTTAAAACACACACCATATCGTATCAGCAGCCTCGTTGCCAGGAATTTGACCCCCCACAACCGCCTTTTCACCAAAAAAAAATTCTTGTTCTTGCCTAAATTCGAAAATTTCACCAAAAATAGCCTCAAAATGGATTTTCACCGACCTATCGATTTGTTGAGTTTTTCGTAGTTTTGATCCGTGGATTTGTTGCTTAAGACCATTTCCCACCCTTCTATTCAGCCACTTTTTCCAAATTTGTCCATAAATTTGCAAGATATGAGAAATAAATTTCGTCGTTCTTCGCGTTCTTGACGCCCCAGAAATTTTTTCTGATTTCGATTTCTGGACAAATTTTAAAAGGTGTTTTTCTTTGTCGTTATTGGTCCGATTTGAGTGATTCAAAGTGCGCTGCGAATCCCACAACAACATTTACAATATCGTATCAACGGATCATCACGACATCGACATCCACCGGCCGCAAGTCTGCGTTCATCAACACATAGGTATAACTTCCTTCCGTTTGAACTAACCCCTCTTTTTTGTG
>CM054061.1:305244287-305346216 GCA_028641055.1 Alopecurus myosuroides
AACCTAGGAACACATCATCTTCGCTTGCTCTTTTGCCCAACGCTTCTGGTCGGCAATTCGTGCTACGCCGGGCGATACGCTGCAGGTGACCGACGCTGCCATCTGCCCCATGCCGCCCTCGATCCTGTTCGGGTCTGCCGACAGTCTCCGTGTGCTATGCCTCTGTCATCTTTGGAAGCACCAGAACAGGGTGGTGTTCAACCACCTCGCCCCCTCCATACCGCTCCTCCTCAAGAACTGACGGGACGATGCCCTCCTATGGCAAGCCCGGCTCCCCGCCGCGCTGCGCCCCGATGTAGACATTTGGTTACGATACTTTACTCCACACTCCATGTAACTTCCTAGCTCTAGCGACAGTGCAACTCACCTCCTGTACACCTCTGTCTAGGGCTCTTTTCGCCCTTTCATTGTGATTAATCGAAAAGATATACATGTGGGACCCTCTGCTCCTCCCGGTGAAAACTTTAAAAGAAGACTGTATAAATAAAGAGAACTATGTACGTTGTAATTGGATTTTTTGTCGAGACAGAAAAATAGAAAAATGTGGGGACGAACAGGAAGACTCGAACTTGAGACCTGGAAGTTATTCAAAATACTAACTAACCAACGCGAAAAGTGAGTAGATATTTATTTATCTCAACTAGTAGTTTCTTTAACAAGCTAGTAGTCACAAAGAAATGAAGCTGCTTTCTTCCCTCTCGGCAATGGCCACGGAAGCCATTTGCAGATTGGAGATGGTTTCGCAGTCCCTATTTAGCGCCTATAGCAAGTCCTAAGTAGGACTCGCCCGCGCAAGCATTTTAGGTGGGCCGGCCCATCAATATTTCGATAAAGATAAAAGAAGATAAAATGGCTTGATCGGGGTCGAACCTGGGATCCTGGGATCGGGTGTGATAGTACCAGCCAGTGGGCTATGACGCACAATTGTGTAAAAAAACCTTTTTAAACCCTTTTATTTGTCTTATTGTTTCTGTTTTAATTTTTCCCATTTTCTTTTCTATTTCTATTTTTCATTTCAGTTTTATTCTTTCTTTTCTGTTTCTTTTGTTTATTATTTATTTTTCGGTTTACTATTAGTTTTCGTTCACTATTATTTTGGTCCACTATTGTTTTTTGCTGCATCTGCGTTTTCAGTTCACTATTATATTAGATTCACCGATTTTTTTTTAAAATTGTTCAAACTGAAAAATATTAAAATTTAAAATGTTCAATTTTAAAAATTGTTCAAATTCAAAAATTGTTCGGATAAAAATGTACAAATTCTAAAATTGTTAAAAAACGTTCGAATTAAAAATTGTTCAAATTTAACAATTGTTCATATATAAATTTTGTTCATGTTTGAAATCGTTTATAATTGAAACTTGAGCCTAATGTATGCGGTTGAGCAGTGCACTAGAGCATAATGTACACGTACATAGAATTTTTAAACTGGTCAGCGCGTACATGGAGCAGTGGATTCCTTAGATTTTTTTAGTGTGAACATTTATTAAAGCCTTGAACCATTTTTAAAAACTATTTATTTTAAAAATCATTTTATTTAAAAAAATTGTTTATCGTTTAAAAAATCGTTCATTTTAAAAATTGTTCTCATTAAAAATTATTCACCATTTTTCATAAGTTGTTTATTAAAAATAATGTTAATTTTAAAATTGTTCATTTTAAAATTTTGTTCACAATTTTTCAATATCTGTTCATATTTTTAAAATCTGGATCAATTTTAAAATCATGAACAATTTTCAAAAGTGAATATTTTTTAATCGATATTTTTCTAAAAGTAAAGAATCAAGGAGAATCAAAAACGTAAAAAAAAATGGAAGAAAAGCTACCTTTTCTTTCAGAAAAAAAAAACCCTACCTCAGTACCTGAGCATACGTCAGCTGAAGATAAAAGAAAGGAAAATGCTTGGTATCATCCGGGGGACGAACCCCTGTTCCTATCCGTGGCCCACCACGTGCGACGTGCTTATCCCTTCCCTCGACCAGGCCAACCACGGACGGGACGGGACAGCGAAGCGCCGCAGCCACACCCAGCGGGACGCCTCCCGTTCACTTCCGCCGCCGCCGGTCAGCTCCTTTCTCACCTACGCCGACCCTTCTCCTTGCTTCCTACCGGCGAAGCACAGCTACTCGTCGCCGTCGTCTAGCCATGGCCGAAGCTTTTGTCATCCCCACAATGACCGGCGGCCGTTGATTCCCCCGCCACCGCCTAGCCGTCCTCGAGAGGACGACGAGCACTGTCGCCCTTCCTCCTCGCAAGGGGCGCCGCCGCCCTTCCTCCTCCTCCGAAGCGGCCGCGCGGAGGCCGCCGCGCTCATCGGCGCCGACAGACCACGGTGGTGCTCCCATGGGCGATGGACGGAGGCGCCTTTTTGCTCGACCACGGTGGTGCTCCCATGGGTTGGCTATGATGCTACTAAAGACCGGCGGCGTTGCTCAGCGCGCGGAATTTTTTGCTACATAGTTTTTCTTTTTTTTTGCTATTTTTGTGCAAATTTTTTGCTACTAGAACTCCGGCGATGTCAAAATTTTGCTACAATAGAATAATTATTTTGCTACAATAATTCTTTTTTTTTTGCTATAATAGTACATATTTTTTGTTATGAGTTTGTCCGGGGGAGTTCTCCGGCGATCGCGGGCGAGAGTTTGTCTCCGACGAATTAATTTTGCTACAGTAGCACGTTCTTTTTTGCTACAGTAACTCCGGCGGGGTCTCCAACGAGGTCTGAGATTTCTCTCTAATTTTTGTACGAATCATTTTTGCTACATAGGAGCACTATTTTTGCTACACAGAACATAATACGGATTTTTGGGCAAAAGTGACACGTGTCGTCACGGGAAGACGGGGATGGAATTTTTCCATCCCGCGAACGCCCAGCATTGTCCTAAAAGAAACATGTACGTGAGAAAACTCTACGTGAGCGTTGCAGCTTCCTACCTCGCTGAAGCACAATGGGCCAGGCCCATGTAACAAGCGTGGACGGCGCGCTTCCCGCTGGCTCGCTAGCACGAGCGACACAAATCGTACGACTCGCAAGAAGCGATAGGTAGGAGGTCCCGATAGTTTCAAGGTTCAGCGTGGTGGGCCGGGCTTTGGCTGTCGGCGCGCTGAACGGGCAGAGCCTTCCCGAAATTCCCCTTCCCGTCCCGCACAAGCAGAGCAAAGGCTCACGAAGGTCATGCTAGCTCGTGGCTTCCGTCCTCTTTTTTGTGAATGGATCCAATCCATCCTTCGTTCCTCTCGCTCCGCCATGCTCCTCAACGGAATGCCCAGAAGGTGGACCGGCATTGTTCGCGGGCTGCGGCAGGGGGACCCACTGTCTCCCTACCTCTTCTTGCTTGTGGCCGAATCCTCCACCGCCTGATCACGTCCAGCGACGTATTTCAGCACCCATCGGTGGACAGTGCGCCGTGCCCCGTCCTACAATACGCAGACAACACACTCATCATCATGCGTGCGGACGGGGACGCGGCGAGAGAGTTGCGACTTCTGCTTCTACAATTCGAACGCGCCACCGGCCTCCACGCCAATTTCGGCAAGAGTACGCTGGTTCCCATGCACGTCGCCGATGACGTGCTTCTCGAGATCATGGACGCGCTGGAGTGCAGGGTAGACGGGTTCCCCCAAACCTACCTCGGGCTACTTCTCCCCGCCATAAAACACCGACTCACCGCCTTCGCTCCCCTCATCGCAAAAGTTGACAAATATCTGACCGGGTGGCGCGCCATGCTTCTCTCACCGACCGACCGCCTTGTGCTAATCAACGTTGTTCTCGATGCGCTACCTACCTATGCGATGTGTGCCCGCCTCCTCCCGGATGGCGTGATCGCCGACATCGACCGCCTGCGCCGCGCCTTCCTATGGGCGGCCGACGAACGAGCATCTGGGGCCAAGTGCCTGTGTCATGGGAGAAAGTATGCCGGCCTAAGCACATTTGGCTTGGGATCCCGTGCCTCTCCACCCAAAACCGTTGCCTCCAGGTCAAGGTCATTCACCGGCTCTTCTCGGACACGGACGCTTCCTGGCCGCGCTGGGTCTGGTCGAGCCTCGACGGTACCTCCTTGGACGCGGACACGCGGTAGGACGCCCACTGCGGCACACACTGGCATGACCTGATCGCCCTCCTCCCCACTACCGCAACATATCAAATGTAAAGATTGGTGATGGGCGCTCGGTGCCGTTCTGGCTGGATGACTGGCTCCACGGTGGGCCACTTACTAGCTCAATGTCGGAGCTGTTCACCCACTGCACGGCTCCTTCGGCTTCCGTGCACCAGGTGATCACGGACGGGGTCTGAGCCCACCTCGTCGCGCGACTCTCCACCTCTGCTGCGTTGCAACTTCGGGCGCTGCTGCGCATGCTTACCACCTCTCCCCTCTCTGTTGGTGCCGACATGTGCACGCTGCCGCGCTGATGGGCGTCTGCGCACCAAGGCCCTTTATGATATGTGCACGTTTCGAGGTGAAAGAGCTCCCTGCTTCGAGTTCGTGTGGCAGAACCACTCCCACTCGAAAGCTAAATTCTTTATCTGGCTGTTGGTTCAGGGGAGGATCCAATGCCGAGCTGACCTTTTGCACAAGAACATCATCAGCGCTGACGAGAGTGGGTGCGCGCTCTGCGGCGCTGACTGCGAAACCTCGGAACACATCGTCTTCGCTTGCCCTTTCGCCCGACGCTTTTGGTCGGCAATTGGTGCTACGCCGGACGGTGCGTTGCAGGTGACTGACGCTGCCATCTGCCCCATGACGCCCTCGATCACGTCCGGGTCTGCCGACACTCTCCGTGTGCTATGCCTCTGTCATCTTTGGAAGCACCGGAACGGGGTGGTGTTCAACCACCTCGCCCCCCTCCATCCTGCTCCTCCTCAAGAAGTGCCGGGACGATGCCCTCCTATGACAAGCCCAACTCCCCGCCGCGCTGCGCCCCGATGTAGACCTCTGGTTACGATACTTTACTCCACACTCCTAGCGACACTGCAACTCACCCCCCTACACCTCTGTCTAGGACTCTTTTCGCCCTTTCCTTGTGATTAATCGAAAAGATATACAGGTAGGAGCCTCTGCTCCTCCCGGTGAAAACTTCAAAAAAAAATTGAATAAATGGAGAACTATGTACGTTGTAATAGGATTTTTCATCGAAAAAAAGAAAAATGTGGGGACGAACAGGAAGACTCGAACTTGAGACCTGCAAGTTACTCAAAACAGTAACTAACCAACGCGAAAGGAGAGAAGATATTTACTTATATCGACTAGTAGTTTCTTTTAACAAGTTAGTGGTCACAAACAAACGAAGCTGGTTTCTTCCCTCTCGGCAACGGCCACGGACACTGGTTTCAAGGTTGAGCGCGCAGCGGCGAGAGCGAGTTGCGACTGGTGGGCCGGGCTTTGGCTGTCGGCGCGCTGAACGGGTAGAGCCTTCCCCGACATTCCCCTTCCCGTCGCGCACAAGCAGAGCAAAGGCGCCGAGCTTCCCATTATAAATTGGAGGACTTCCGACTCTGCGCTCCAACCGCCTAATAACTGAATTGGTCTCTCCCCCCCTCCAAGAACAAGAACAAGAAACCCCCAATCGTCACCGCGCCGCAATCCTCACGGCAGCGATGGGAGACCACGGCGGCGGCCCCTTCCTCTTCTTCCGCGAGCGTGGCGTCATCCCGTTCGTGCCGCGGAGGCTGAGGGAGATGGTTTTCGTCGAGAAGGGGCGGGCGGCCGGATTCCTCCGGGTGCGCGACGGCTACCCCACCGGAGGTGGAGGCGGACCGAGCTCCACCGGTGCCCGTCGTTGGGTAGTTGGGTTGGCGGAGGAGAAGACGGAGGAGGCGGTGCTCTGCTTCGTGCCAGCCGGGCACGGGGGCGTCGTCTTGGGGTGCTACTGCTACCTCTGCGGCTCCCCGCTTATCTGCCACGCAGGTGCGGTGTTCGTGTGCCAGTGCGGCGAGGGGTTCCTCCTCGGAATCTGCGGCGAGCCGGCAAGCGTCGACGCCTGCCTCAGAAGCGAGGCTTCCTTCGGGGTCCACGACGCCGAGACCTGCAGCGGGAGCGGACAGCTGCGGCGGCCTGCGTCGACGTCCGTGCGCGTGGGAGGGCACCCCGCCACCGACGGCGACGACATCGGCAGCGGCGGGGCGGTCTCCGGTGCAGCAGAGCGCCCTCCAGCGCGCGGAGGCAGAGGCGGGCAAGATGGCGCCCGAGGCAGAGGCGGGCAAGATGGCGCCCGAGGCAGAGGAGTTCCAGGACGCCGACGTGGACACGGTCCGGCGACCCCGACGCCAGAGGTTCGTTCTACTCCTCCCGTCTGCGGTTGCGTTTCATATTCTCTATCACGCATGCGCGGCGACGTTCTAATCTCGGCGTCAACCCGTTCTCTGCAGGGCGAGGGCAGGCGAGCCCGGAGCCGTGCAGCGAAAGCATTGCTTTCCTACAAGCCGCCATCGCCGGAGGAAGCCGAAGCCGAGGGTGGTCTCGCCGTGCAGCCTCCAGAACGTGACGGCCCCGCGCAGGATTCTGTCAGCGTCGTGCAGAAGAACGAGGCGCTCACCATTTGCTACGGCGAAATGGTGTGCGTGTCCCAGTCCATCAAGAAGAACTTGGCTGCGCAGGACATGGTTCGAGAGGATGCGTCGCGTCGACAGGACTGGTCTGGTGTCGCCGACCGAGTTCACCGACTTCGTGCCCAGCTTGACGCTCTCCTATCGCGCTATGACATATTGTCCGACAACGTAGGGGCATTGCGCTGCCAGATCAGATCCCACCGCGGGTTCCCCGTTGAGGCGCCCCCGATTCTCCAGAAGCATCCCGTGTCGTTTACGTCCAAGAAGTGAGATAAATTCGATTTGTTTAGTTGGTGTTAGCCATTAGTTGATTTCTCACTACTCTGAAATATGTAGAGTACAACTCTCGAACGACCCTGAAAATTCATCCTTTTTTTTCAACTCTATCAGTATTGTGATTAGTGTTGATTTCATCCATTTTAGGGGATTTTTTTATTTCCAAGTACCCAAATTTCGTAACCAATAAAAACTTTTGAATTACTTTGCTAGTGATTACAGATTTCCCTGTCTATTACACTGTTTGACTTTGGGTAGTAAAGTCACATCATGGATTGCCTTGTCATGAGATAAGTCGTCGGAACACGCGAGGAAAAGATTGATAGAGCACAAGATTGATAGTAGGATGACCATGTAACTCCACCTTTGCTAGACATTTGCCGTGTCCACCTACTCTCCTTGTTCCAAAATATATGACTTTCATTCGTCCAAACATGCATGTATGTAGAGATGAAAGTCATCTATTCCGGAACAGAGCGAGTACTTGTTAGACGTTAGTATGCAAAAATCATATCCCATCGTGTTACACGTAATCTGGTTACCAAAACATGATTGCCTATTTATACTTATAGTTCCAGTTGTGTGTATGAAAAACCGAGTCACTAAAATTAATTCAAATCAAATTTTCCGTCCTATGTAGCACACAAGATATACTATAAAGGTACGCGCAAGGATAGATCTGCTCGAACGAGTGTCGATGACGATGTCGGTGATGCATGTTGAAGAGTTCGACGGCTAAGCCTAGTGGCGGAACTGTTGCTGTCTCTCCGTATCGTGCCTTCTGTATCTAGCAGAGTGAGGGTCTCACATGTTACCCCTCTGAGAGCTCGCACATATACGCCCGTCAAAGTCCTGAAGCGCGCTCTCCGGGCCTAATCGCTATAGGCGCACAATTGAGCTGGAGCGATCCCAACACATGTGGAAGAGAGAGAGAGAGAGAGAGAGAGAGAGAGAGAGAGAGAGAGAGAGAGAGAGAGAGAGAGAGAGAGAGAGTAGATATAGTTCTAATCGGGAGAGGACACCTCAAACCCCTATTAGAACAAGTTGTAAACCAATTAGAGCGATGTAATTAGAATCTCTAATTAGACACTTTAATCAACTAGAGAGAGGCTCGAGGCCAATTGAAGTTATTTGTCTCTAGGGCTTGGGGTCCTTCTATATGTGGAGGAGGGGGAACTTTCCTTGGGGGCGATGGAGTCCTACTACCTCTCCAGGAAGGTGGCCGCACCACCCCTCCTAGAGGGAATCAGATTGGACTCCCTCGTGGAGTCCAACTCCCCCTTCCTTTGCTTTTCTATTTTTTGTCTTTTTATTTTTCTTTACTTTCTCAAATAAATCAAGAAAAATAACCACTGGATGGTGGTGCGCATTGTGGATCCCTGGAGCCCACCTGGAGGTCCCTAAATTTTGGTTCGTCCATGGGGGCAATCCTACCCCCCTCCGGCACTCCACCCTTCTCTTTTTTGCTCGAAACTCTTCCGGAACCCGTTGACCCCTTTAGATAAAATCATCGACATTATCTAACGATGTCAGAAACATACTCTCGACATCCCGGGACAACTCATGTACCCTTTAGTCTCTCTGAATATTAATTCTATCACGCGGGAACCATCTGTATGATACCCGCTCTTTCTTCGGACCATTCAATGTGAACAAATGACTTTGACGTCTTAAGTGCGTGACTCCAATAGGTTCGATAATATGTAAACATGATCGGGAAACTAATTTCCCAATCAATATTCAACGTCGGGACCATGGACGACCATGGTCGTCCATATTCATTCCTACGAGTTATACGAAGAAAACTAATGAACATGTTGGTTACTATGTATGTCCCGATTACTTCGCATACCAACCAATACCTCGAGACGAGATGAATGATGTGAATGTGATTAAGCTCATTAATTACCATATCATAATATCTTTGATGCCTGGTATGGTTCCTTTTACTCGTTATCGTGTTATAGTATCACCATGACTGGTGTCATGGCTTTGTCTGCGCGGAGTTATTAAATGATACCATTACATTGAGTAGATCTTGGATATCTCCCTCTATTATGTATAGGAGTACTTCTAAGTGTTGAACAATCACGATGCAATTAATATTTTCGGGAACACCCAGTGATAGCCTTTTTTATCACCCAGTTTACGGTGTGATACTTGACTATACCAAAGTGATATTTCCGGTGAAGATCATCGTATATTCTCATGATCTAAGGAAGAAACGAAATAACCATCTTGTGACGATCGTATTTAAAGAAATGCTAAAACAGATTTCATAGTATCTCCATTACTTGGGTCTGCCCAGCAAAATTATTGAAATAACAATGTGATCCTATTAATATTGATAAAACATATGTCCATGACCATGAAAACATGGTCATCTAAAATTAACAAGTTTGTCTCTGGGACATGACAAAGGGTTATAACGGTATGTTTATGTTTTACACGTGTGTATGGGTTTTTGCTCTGAATCTCATATTTAGTGACCACAGCAGTTATAGCATAAAAACACAATACGTTATACATGAAATTGATGTATTTTGTTGTCTCTTAGGCATACATACAACACAGGGGCGTAGCTAGAACTATTCATGGGTATGCAATGAATACCCAAATTTTTTTTGCACAATGCTTATATTATGTCTTATCTTGTCCAAAATGTTATCAGGAACTTTAATTTCTTGCTATTGTGCTGAAAAAATATCTCTCTGCATACCCAGTTTAAATTTCCTAGCTACGCCACTGATACAACATCATCCCACTTGTACAAGAAACAAAAATCTAGTCTCTTAGCTCATCTCCCAATGGCATTGCATTCTTGATTGTGGTGAAGACTCTGTCCTTGAATCTAAAACTTCAGTTTCATGTGTATTTTCATATGTTGGATAATCAATTATCTCCTTGATCTCAAATGATTCTTGCGGTTCAAATGTTTGGTGCTTTAACCAAGATGACAATCTATTTCTCACAACGTCGATGCATCTTTTGTAAAGTACCCTATCCAGTTCTATGAAGAAATTAGATCAAAACATTTAATCATCAAAATTCCGAAGTGCATCCCATCTTACCGCTATTGTTATAGATTCTATCATAATGTTAAACTTCGGAATTGTCCTCCAAGTTTAACATGGAATTTCTTCCATCCTACTATGCCACCTTATTAATACTAAGTTGATTGGTTTTGTGATTATGCAACAAACCCGTCATTAGTGCAATAATATACACTAAGTTGTTTCCACATCAATCACAACTGTGAAGTGTACCTTATATTCCTCCTAAGGTTATATTCTCATCTTCGGTTTATGTTCATAAAACTTAGAACATAAGTCATATCTTATTTGTGTACATATTATGGTGGACATGATTAATCTAGTCATTCATACATATTTCCCATCATATTTCTCTTTTCTATTCACTCATAATTAAGTAGGTTTGCTTCGTGTAAGTATTTTGATTTCTAAATATATATTTCCCTTAGTTTGAACAATATGCTAATTGTTTTTTCCAACAATATTTCTCCATGATTTTTACATGTTTGTTCCAACACACAAAAGTAATGGAAAACAAGAACCATACTCTATTATGTACAGATAAGTTCTATCATGAACTTTCCATCCAAACTTTTATCACTTATCCACTTCCAAATTGGAAATACCTATACTACATTGTCCTTAGTCATTTCACTGAAATACTATTTCAATTCAACATTATACTATCTCACCAATATTTCAAATTAACGATATGTTGTTCACATAAAGTATTGTAAATATTCTTTAGCGCTCCCATCGACTTTCTTGAGTCCTCAAGTATCTTAACCGTCTTTGATGATGTCAAATACTTGGAATATTATATTTAGGCAAAGACCTAAATTATTTAAGTATTTCTTTAGTTCCATGAATGGATAACGAAAGTTCAAATTTCCTTCTAGCATATTCTAACCTGCAATTTTAGAAGACAAGTTATGCAACACTTTCTAGAATAATCTGTGTAAACATAAAACCCATGCGACAGAAGATTAAATATGTACCATCCCTTATTTTTTTTCTTGGAGAAAATAAAATATCTAAAAAATATGAAACTTCCGTTTTCGTGATAATGCAAGCCACCAAAATAAAATAAAATGCAAACTCAAAGGAAATAATATAACCTTTTCAAAGTAAATGGAAGTGTTAATCCAAAAGAGCATCTCTTTTATAAACCATAAAATTGATTTAAATAAATATGTTTCCAAGAATTCCAAATCATTTCATAAACGGTTTTAGCAAGAATTATTTTGTATGGAATAATATCAATGTGTTTTAAAACTCAATACTATACCATATAGTATCTTACAAATTTTGTTAAAGGAAAAAATGAATTATTAAACCATACATTTTTAAATAGACATTATTTGTACTTTTTGGATCTCAACTTTATTTGAAAATTCAAATTGTGAATTGTGTTGCAAAAAGCAAAAAAAAAATATTTTTGTTGAATATGAAATGAGTTCTACAACAGCCTAGGTATTTATTTAAGATCATTTGGACATATAAACTAAAAGTTATGGAATAAAGAAGTTAAAAATAGAAAAGGAAAAAAAAACATAAAAAAAAGAGAAATGCGCGCCGCAGCCTTGGGCCGAGCCCATTGGCCATCCACAACAGAGGAAGCAGCTTGCGAGCAGCCCAAACCGCGTAGCAAAAAGGCTACGAAACCATCCCACAGGCTGCATCCGCTCTCCCCTTCCACAAACACATGGGTCCCGCCAGTCGACGTCACACGTTATGTCGAGCGCATCGACGTTCGTGCCCGACACGCAGACGCCGTGGCACCACCTTGCCCCCTCGACCCTCCATATATACTATACGTCCCTATACGTTTGTGCATTCTCTGAAATCCTAATCCAAAACCCCGCTGCCGCCTCGAGAGATTTCTGCCATCGCCACCATTAGAGAGCGCCTTGGGAGCCTCTCGCTATCACCTTTCCCGTAACCATGAGGCCACGCTTTCGTTGCCTTCGGAATCCCCTCATGTCAACGCCATCCACCGCCTGAACCCCAACGCCACCACTCTGCAACGGTGAGCCCTTCTTTCGCGCTGCTTTGTTCAATCTGCACAGACGATCAAGATTAAAACATGGACAGGTACGCGCTGCCAGCTGTCAGATCTGGATCTAACGATCCAGATTCAATAACCTTAGACACATACGCAGCCCCGTCAACGTGCCACAACAGCGCACAGCCAGCAGGGTCAACCAATCAGGAACTTCCAAATAGCCCAGCCTTTTCAGGATTTAATTCGAACAAAAAACCAATTGGCAGTTTTACAGAAAACCCCCTGGAACTTAGAAGGATCGTAACTTTTGATCCATAAACCCAAATTTAGCAAACTTGGACTTTTAGAAATCGCTAAACATGTAGAAATATTTAGCACTCGAAAAATTTAATTTTGACTATTTAAAGTTTTTTTCAAATTCAAATGTGCTTGTTTGATGATGTTTGGCATATTTATATTATGTAGATCCAATTTAATCAAACCAAATTTTTTTGGAGACCTTCGGATGTGTCCTAACAGAACACTCAGCCCAAAATTAATTTTCTACTAATTTAGAATTATTTTAGAATTTCAATACTCCTTTGACTATTTTGAATTTCTTTAAATTTTATAAATATTTCCACTATGTTTTCTTTAGCAAAATTGTTCTAAGTACTAAGCTTAGAACAGAGAGACCAAAACGTAAGCTATTGGACACCATCAAACCAATTTCATGTAAGTTGCTCTAGATGACCCTCCTAGTTGAAACCATCAAGTTACTATTTGTGAAAACCATGAAGTGCAAGAAATATGCTCCATTTGTCATCCTTGAAGTTAACCTGAAGCAACCACCTAGAAGGCCAATCAAGGACTTAGTAAAGTAAATATACTTCAGAAGCATCACCAGAAAGTAGAAGCACTAGAAGAAGTCAAGAGGAACATCAAGAAGACCAACCACATATCTCTCTAATCTTGTCTTTCCTCCCTTTCTTTTCTTTCCCGTTGGACCTTGTGGCGGGGACAAGTTATATCAAGACCAGCCCCTGGTTTGTACCAAAACCATCAAGTTCTACAAAGTTCGATGATATAACCACACCAAGGAGGAAGCCACAAGGGAGCCTAAAGATGATCTTTAAGAAGACCAACCATGTGAATACTTGAAGCTACAATCTATTCAATATGATTAGTATCAAGTTTGATTTTTTCCAAGACTTAGAATTGGTTTTTCAAGTGAGATGAGAGCTTTTTACAAACACTCTTAACAAGAAGCGTTTCATCAATGTTGTGGTTTAGGGTATTGTCGTGGGATAATCACGGCAGACGTTACCGTGGGTAACTTATCTTGGGGCAAATCGACTCTGGTGTTTGGGAGAGGGTTTAGCTCAAGGGAGAACATGATGATATGCGATCTGGTAGCCGGCAATCAAGTCGCCGAGTCTCCGATCTAGATATATTAACTCAACTCTCGTGTTACACTGGATACTCGATACCTAGCGATATTGCTCGAACTCTTGGATCTCTGCTAAACTAAACCTAGGGGCCGGCTTATATAGTATCCGGACCCCCTGGCCTGCTCTCCAAGACGTACTCTGAATCCTACCCGGACACTGCCTACAAACCCTAAACTTCCTTATCGGAACCCACAATCCGGGTTACCAGGCCTACGATCTTGGGCCTTCTAGAAGCTCCTTTATCCTAAGCCGGGTCTTTGCGCAGCGTCCTTTGGGCCGAGTTACTCCTTGGCGTTGGACTACCGGGTTATCATCCCTCCATCAGTAGTCCCCAGAATAGCTTGGCCTTCACGAGATCCTCCTTGAAGCGCACGCTATTCCCTGCAAAAATATCAAACATTCAAGTTCACAGGGGCCGGGTTAGATTGCTTTGATAAACAGCTAGGCCTAAATCCATGGTGGCCATATAATAACCCGGCTTTCTCTAAGTCCACTGTTTATTTTTCCGGGTCAATCCCCTGATGCAAACGCCAAAGATCCGGCTTACTTTACTTGTTAATCGATCCAGGTATCACGGAGAAGATTTGTTTCCTATCCATTCCGGATATCTCGTCCAGCACTTAAAGCATATCTCAGAAAATCCGGACGGGTATCCCTTATCCCGAAATTTCCGATTCCCGCCCGTTGGTCTAGGTTTACCCACCCGTACCTTATAAATAGGTACCTAGGGGGTAATATATCCCAACGGTTCATTCCTTATTCTTCTTCCTCCGCGTCAGCGCCCTCTCTCACCCGTGCTCGCTCATCACCGCCACGGAGACCTCGAGCACGCCACCGGAGCAAAGCCGCCGCCGGCTGCGTTCATCCACCGTTCGCCCCGCGCCGCCGCAAAACTCTGCCGCCGCGCCCTCAACTTGCCCGCCGGGAATCGCAAAGGGGCATTTGGATTGCGCCATCTGCCGCCGTCGTGCTCTGCTCCAATATCCTCCGGTAAGCTTCTTGCTCCCATTGAATTAGCCTCACAATTTCTCGATTCGTTCTAGATTGGATCTAGGTCAACCGCGGGCCATTTCTTGCCCCGCGCCGGATTAAGTCGCATAGACTCACACTAGTTCATCCAATTGCTTGAATATTGGCCCCACTTCGTTCTCCTATTGCTTGTAGTCACTAATTTCACCACGAATTCGAAAATGAAATTTCCAATCTAGGCTCGGTCCGCCCAAATTTTCCGCAACTGCCACCAATACTCGGACACTTCTTCCGGTTCATTTACTTGCGCTAGATACATAAGCAGTTAATCTTTTTCCATGAATGTTTGCCAACACGTAAATATCCCGTATTTTCTGTACTGCCACTCGATACCCGGATAACCTATAATTTTTGCTCCGTCCAGTGATACCCGGACAATTCATAGTCCTCATGCCTCTTACTGATACTTGTTTGTGTTATATTCGGATAACTCACGATTTCCGAATCTTACGTCTCATACTTTTTTGTCTTGTGTCCTGCAGTCTGAACCCATGGCTCCCAAGAAGCAAGGGAAACAGCCGGCTAAAACCCGGATGACCCAATCGATATCCGCCAACTGGGCGCGATCCACGGTTACCAAGGCCAAGCTGGAGGAGCTGGCCGAGTTAGGGGTCCTTCCCCCTCAGGAAGATATCCACTGGAGGGTGCCGGGTGATGAGACCCGGCCCACGCCTGCTGCCGACGAGGTAATCTGCTTTGTCGAGCACGTGACCCGGGGGTTCCGCCCTCCGGGTCACCCTTTCTTTCGTGAAGTCTTGAGCCATTACGGCCTCCGGGTGTTCGACATAGGGCCTAACTCTATGTTGAACATAACCCATTTTATCGTCCTTTCTGAGTCATATTTGTGCATTCCGCCAAATTTGGCTCTCTTCATTGAACTTTTCCAGTGCAAACCGTGCCTCGAAAGCGGTGACGGGGCACTTCTTGCTTGCGGCGGGGTTTCCATCCAGCGCCGTAAGAACTCCCCAATGCCGACTCTTAACCTGAATTCTCACGTTAAGCATTGGCAACTCTACTTCTTCTACTGCCGAGACACCTCCCCACCCGGCGAAAGGAAACTGCCGGGTTACTCGGAGGGTCTCCTTGATATTTCCGAGTCTTTCAATGCATTTGCCCCTGAGTCGGACAGGGAGGCCATCCAACCCCACCTATCTAAGATAGTTGTCCTCTCCGCCCAAGGTCTCCTTGGGCTCAACCTAGTCAAAACTTGGGTGAACTTTCGCATTCAGCCCAATTCCATCCGCTCAAAACTGATGTGCGAGTATTCAGGGCACTCTACGGATTCCCTCCGATACTCTTCCAAGAACTACCCGGCCGGTGACACCAACAAGACCATCAAGAGTTTCTTGACGGAGAAGTTGGAGGTAATCCAGAACATAGCCGGGTTGGAACCATTTACTCGCGAGAACCCAGCTCCCGAGGTAAAATCCGGTTCTCATACTTTTACTTTCATACTTTTCTCTCGATACAACTACTAATCCTTACCCTCGTGCCTTTATCTCAGGCTGATAACGCCTTTTGGAACATCGGAACGCCCCCTAACTCCGAAAATCCAGAGGAGGAAGAGGACGTAGTTAACTCGGAGGAAGGTACATTCCGGGTCTCACTTAGATTCTGCAAGCTCATTGCTGTTCATTCTCTGTTTTTCCGACAGTATACCTTGATAACTTTCAGAGCCAGAGGACAAGGACGAAGAAGAGGAAGAACCGGAAGGCAGGGTGGAAACAGCAAGCGATGAAGATGAAGTTGAGCCGACAGTCAAGGTCGGAGCAAAGAGGAAACCCCGAGGGGTCGTTTTTAAGGTTCCATACCGCTTCCTTACTTCTAAACCATACTCCTTTGATAACATGCACGAGCTAAACCAAGAGTTATCCAACTGGCCGTACTTGAAGGATCCGCCCGTGACAAAGCGCAGAATGACTCGGAATTTTCCGGGTGAAGGCGCTCTTAACCCGGGTATTCCATCATCTCTGACTCGACGCGCTGGTATTCACCTGATCCTTTCTTGAATATCAAAGTTTTTCCAAATTACCCCTTAGCAGGGCAGTTCCATGTCTTACTTTCTTTGATGTTTTTCAGCTTCGTCCGGGTCCAGCAGGGAGTTCCCCTCGGACTACATGGTGAATCCCGGGTAAAGTTCTTCTCCTGATGTTCTATCACCTTTCCATAATTTTTCCCCAGTTGCATGCTAACTGCTTATTTATACTGTCCACAGAGCCACGGTCACTATCAGTGACCAGGAAAATATGGAGACCGATGACCCGGTTAAGGAGAACCCGATTGATGATATGACTGCCGCAGCTGGCGGCGAAGAACAACAACAAGTGCCACCAACAAACCCGGCTGATCAAGAAGCCGAGTACCCCATAGCCTCGCACGCACGCGAGGAGGAAGAGGCCACAGTCTTGGGCACGGGGGAAGGGCACCAGACTCCGATACTCGGACTACTCGGGTGCCTTCTCCTGCCAAGGAGAAAACTCCCTCTCCGAGTTACCAAGATCCCGGGTCTTCCAACTTGGGCAACCATACCTTCGACCAAATGATGAGCGCCCTCCTCGCCATGAAGGCCTCAGAGAGCAGTATTGTCGTGGGATAATCACGGCAGATGTTACCGGGGGTAACTGATCTTGGGGCAAGTCGACACAGGCGTTCAGGAGAGTGTTTAGCTCGAAGGAAGACATGGCGGAAAGCAATCTAAGAACCGGAAAATAACTCGCCGGATCTCAATATGAATTATGCTGGATACTCGATAACAGGTGTTACAACTATCACTTGAATCTCTGGCAAACTAAACCTAGGGGCCGGTTTATAAAGCACCCGTACACCCCTAACTTGCCCTTCAAGGCACATCTTGAGTCCTATTCGAACTTTTCTTACAAACCCTAGCTTTCCTTACCGCAACCCACAATCCGGGTTACGAGGCCTACAAACTTTGGGCCTTCCAGAAGTCTCTTTATTCTTAGCCGGATCCTGTGCAAGATCCTTTGGGCCGGGTCACACCTTGGAGTTGGCCTACCGGGTTACTATCCCCCCATCAGTAGTCCCCAGAATAGCCTGGGCTTCCAAGATTTACTCTTCGAAGTGCTGGCTATTCCCTGCAGAAATATTGGATACAAAAACACATGAAGATCAAGATACAATATGTTGACGAATGGCTGGGATTAGCACCAAGGGGATCAGGTAGCAACCCGGCTCTCCCTCAAAGGCTCTCCCTCAATCTTCCAGGCTTGAGTCTTAATAGGAAACTCGATGATTTCACATCTTCCTCGATAACTATCGCTGATACCAGGAAAGAGATTTCCCTTTCCTTTTTCTCTGGATTATATCGATCTATGCATAAGGCGCGTCTTTCAAATTTCAAAATAGCCAAATATCACTCCGCACTTCCCGGGTTTCGCCCGTTAGGTTAGGCTTTTCCTCCCGGGCTATTATAAATAGACCCCAGGGAGCAACCTCAACTCCAACGACTCATTTCCCCATCCCTCTTCTTCTCAAGCTCGAGTTCACAGAGTGCCACCACGGAAGCCCTGCGCACGTCGCCGGAGCCCATCCGCCGTCGTTTGCGCTCCGCCACCGTGCAACCCACTCCAGCTCCCAAATCCACCACTAAGCCCCCGATTCGCCGGCCAGAAATCGCGAAAGGGCATCAATCTTGCGCCATCTGTCTCCGCAAATCCCTACTTCAACCTCCTCCGGTAAGTTCTTGATATCCTCCAGCCTAACCTTGCAATCTCTTAGCTTTTCCTTAGATCAGATCTGAATCGAGTCGCCTGCAATTTCTCGGGTCCTGCCGAATTGACTCACTAGTGTTTACCATAACCATTCCCCTAGGTAGGATACATTGCTTATATTACTCCCCTAACGTCAGTACGCATTAACTTGGTCACAAATCTAGAAATAGGGTCCCCAATCTGGGCTCGGGCCGTCTAAAATTTCCGCCTTTACTCTTATCCCTCCGAAAATCTCACTTCTCCGGCTCACTTGCTGATGGTAGGCATATGGGTATCCTTCTAACTTCCCCAAACACTTACCTTATGGAAAACCCTACAGGTTTTGTAATGATATACAATACCCGAACAAATCGTACTTGGCCCAGCAAGGCAATACCCGGATCGTGTTTAAATAGTCGGTAATTGCTCATCTGCTAACTTCCAAGTTTTCGTTTCTTACGTCCTTCCCTTTGATGTTTCACCAGGTCAATCCCATGGCACCCAAGAGGCAAGGGAAACGGCCGGCTAAGGCTAAATCCACGAACTCCATATCAGCCAATTGGGGGAAGTCCTCCGTTACCAAGGCTAAACTGGAGGAGTTGGTCGAGCTTGGAATTCTTCCTCCGCAGGAATCTATCCGTTGGAGAGTACCAGGCAACGAAACCCGGCCTTCTCCAGCAACGGACGAGGTAATATGTTTCGTCGAACATGTGACCCGGGGCTTCAGACCTCCGGGTCACCCTTTCTTTCGTGACGTCCTAGATCACTACAACCTCCGTATTTTCGACATAGGCCCAAACTCCGTTCTAAACATCTCCCACTTTATCGTTCTTTCCGAGTCTTACTTGTGCACTCCGCCAAGTTTGGCTCTCTTCGTTGAACTCTTTCAGTGCAAGCCGTGCCGCGAAAGCGGCGACGGCGCACTTCTTACTTGCGGCGCGGTTTCTATCCAGCGCCGCAAGAACTCCTTGATGCCTCCTATCACTCTCAATTCTCATGTAAAGCACTGGCAGCTCTCGTACTTCTACTGCCAGGATACCTCCCCTCCCGGCGAAAAGAAGTTGCCGGGTTACTCGGAGGGTCAGCTTGACATTTCCGAGACTTTCAATGCCTTCGCCCCTGACTCGGACAGGGAGGCTATCTTGCCTTTGCTGGCTAAGATCTCTATCTTATCGGCTCGAGGCCTCGTCGGGCTAAACCTGGTGAAGACCTGGGTCAACTTCCGCATCCAGCCAAACTCCATTCGTGAGAAGCTGATGTGTGAATATTCGGGTCAAACCACGGACCCGATCCGATACTCTACCAGCACCTTCGCCCCTAATGACATGAACAAAACGATCAAGGGTTTTTTAACAGAGAAGCTCGAGGTAATCCGGAACATAGCCGGGTTAGAACCTTTTACACTCGAGAACCCCGCCCCCGCGGTAAGCTTTCTACCTCTTGATTTTGGATTTTAACAAGCTTACCTTTATCCGCTTTTCTTGACTCAATATTAACCATTGCCCTGGCATTTTCACCTCAGGCCGATAATGACTTTTGGACGGTCAACACTCCTCCTAGTTCCGAAGACGCGGAGGAGGAAGACGATGCCGCTAACTCGGATGAAGGTGCATACTCAATCCCCTCGCACGCATTATATCCTGCCTCCTCTTTTTCCTTATGCTATAACTTTGATATCTTTCAGAACGAGAGGATCAAGACGAGGAAGAAGAAGAAACAGACGGCAGGGCGGAGTCCACCAGCGAAGAGGACGAGCCGGAGCCGGCCACCAAAGCCGGATCAAAAAGGAAATCCCAAAGAATCGCCCTCCAGGTTTTCATTTCATTTCCTTGCCCTTTAATTTTTGCTCTCATAACGTCACTCCGGGGTTAACCTCATCTTCATCCCTTTTGATCATAAATGAAGGAGCCGCCCGCGACTAGGCGCCGAGTAACCCGGAACCATCCGGGCGACGAGGCCCTTAACCCGGACACTTCGTCGCCCCCGGCTCGACGCTCTGGTATTTATCGTACATAGAAACTCTTTCCGGACATTCCTTTGCGACGTAATCCCAGACCTTGCTTGCCATTTTTCAGTCTCTTCCGGGTCTAGCGGCGACTTCCCTTCGGACTTCCCGGTGAACACCGGGTAAACTCCTTTCCTTGACGTTATACCGAACTTTTATCACCTTTTTCATGGCCAAAGATTAACTGCACCCTTGTACCTTCTACAGGGCCACGGTTGTTATTAGCGACGAAGAGGGCACGGAGGCTAAGGTCCGAGTCGAGAATGAGCCGGCTGATGGCGCATTCACCACAACTGGCGACGAGCAAGCGTCGCCACCGGAGCTGGCTAGGCATGATACCGGGTATCCAATCGCTTCGCACGCAGGCGAGAAGGAGAAGGGAGCAGCTTCGAGCGCGGGAGGGGGACCAGACTCCGACATTCGGATGACCCGGGTGCCACCTCCTGTTACAAGAAAAGCTCCTTTTCCCACTTTCCAGGTACCCGAGTCATCTAACTCGGATAACGCTGATTTTAACCAGCTGATGAGCGCTCTTCTCGCCATGAAAGCTTCAGAAGGAAATATCCTAGAGCGTATGGCTGCAGCACATCAGGTAATCTTACTTGATACTTCTTACTATACATCCAGTCCCCAAGTTCCGAGCATAATTTTCTGTAATTATTCTCGGTACTTCGCATAATAATTTTCTGTAATTATTTTCTCAGAAGGAAATATTCTCGTGATATCCGGCTTACAGTTGCACTCATTCTTTGCAGGCGGAGATAACTCAGTCGGATGAAACATTACTTAAAACTGAGCAGCTCTTGCTTGCGGAAACAAAACGTAGGGAAACCCTTGAAGCGGAGATAAAGACTTTGAAAAAAGATGTCTCCAAATACAAGAACAAATACAATGCTGCCCAATCCTCGCTGAATAACCTGTCGACTCAAATTACGGACACTTACCGTATCTTGCTAAGTAAGTTTGTTATTTGCAATTAACTTGCGTATCTCTATCTTGCCGTTGTAATAATCAAGATTACTGATATGCTTTTGTGTGTTTCGATTGCAGGTGCTAACCTTGCTGCTCCGGAGGAGAACACCGTTACTCAGGCTAAAACTCTGAAGACTGTGCTCCGGACATTTTTTGCCGGCACGAAACTTTTGCTGGATGCTATAAAGTGGCCTTCGGAGGTATACCCGGGCGAAGAAAATCTCATGCAGGCCTTGTCCACAGCGCCTGGATGGATTGAAATATTGAAGCGTTCATCTTGCCGGATTGGGATGACCCGGGCTTTGACGCTGGCTAAGGCTTATTTTCCTAAGCTTGACCCGGCCAAGGTAGTATCCGGGTTCCCAGAATTCAAGGCTGACGGGTCTAAGTTTAAACCCCAGGACTTCAAAGCTATACAATCTTCGGTACGTCACTCGGCCACAACTTTGGCAGATAAAATGGATCTAAACACAATTATGAGCTCATATGACTCTGAGGGCAAGGTTATTCTGGTGGAGGCACCCCCTCCTTTTGATATGCTGGAAAAGTGGTCGACTGACCTGGCCAGGAGGAAAGAAGAGGCTGCGAAGAGAGAAAACGAACTAGGCGTAAAGCCGTCTACCTCAACACCAGCCGTTCCTCCTCCTGTCCGTCCTGACGTGAAGAGTCCGGGTAAAACTGCTGGCAAAGCCAAGGAGCAAGTCCAAGACGAAGACCCGGAGGACCACTCCCAGGATGCCGAGTAGGATGATACCTAGTGCGTTGCGTTTCTCGAGACTGATATGATTTTTAGCGGTGCGCCTGTGCAACATTGATACTGATATTATGACTTCGCGCTTGTTAATTTATGATAACTCTTTGCCTCTCCCGGCTTTTGATAATCTCGATCCTTGTGTTACATGTAAGCTTATTCTCGATACTTTGAACTCTTGCTTTTGATTCCCTTTTGAGACTCGGCTAACCGAGTATCGTAGGTTTTGATAGACGGACTTTTCTTTAAGTCCCCAAGACTCGGAAGCTAAGGTTTACGAGCTTTAGTAGTTAAGCAGTTTGTTTCTGTCTCGAAGTCCCCAGTCCCCATGACCCAAAGTACGAGCTAAGGGGGCGTGACCTTTCTCAGATGACAAACTGCTCTTTACCAAGCTGAAGACCAATAGCTATTCACATAGATACTGAAGTCATGCTTAATACTTGTTGAGTTTCCGGCTATTTGAGCCTTATACTCTGCATGGACTTGTGGTTTAGATGACCCTTTTGATTATCTTGTACTGTAAGCCGGCTTTCGCGTGGATACCATGCTGTTACATCTATACGAAAAACAGGGTCAAGCAAGTCCCATTGGGCTGCATAGTTTGATTGTAATCATAAGTGAACAGATCATGCCACTTTAGCGCGAGTCACATCGAGCTTAAGTAAGAATAATCAAGAAATTTGGCTGCTTTGTCCGGTTATAAGATTGCAGCCGTACCCGTTTTTTCGAGTAATCAGCCCTCATAACTCATAGGCATCAAGGCCGGGTCTCCGGGTTTGTGATTACTTATTTAAGCACACCAATCCCCGAAGACCTATATGCACGTGACGTATTTCGATGATATTGACGTATTGATAATAACAAGCATTACTTACTTGTAACTGAAGCAAAGACCATGATAAGACTCGAGACCATCTTCTTTTATTGATAAAAATTTCTTTTTTGAATCAGCAGGCCGCCTCATTAAAAACCTTCCAGTCCCCTTAGGTACCCTGGTTAGGAAAAGAGTGCGTATGAAACCTGCCGTCCATTACACTGCTTTAGTTATTCTCGGGAATCGGCCTCGCGTTGGTACGGCCGATGCACATTCTCCATTTGCTAGGCCCTTTCATAATGAGTACCGGATTTGCTAGCCAATCCGGGTATATCGTCCTTGAAGCGTGATCAGCTACGGATGGCGGTACGTCTTCTTCTTCCCTGCTAGGAGTTTTGAAAGGATCGCTCCTGATGAAGCCTACCATCTTAGGGTTTTGTTCTGCCCTAACTTTTGCTTTGTCCCCCTCAGGAGTTGGCTTTTTTGACGTTGTCCTCTCTTCTAGGTCCACCTGAGAACGGTAATGTTTGAGCTCTTCCTTCCTGCAGGCTTGCTCGGCCATTGCCGCATCTCCCTCATCACATTCAGCTGCTATATCTCGATTTCCGTGTATTGTAATGGTCTTCTTAGGACCCGGGATTTTCAGCTGTAGGTACACATAACACGGCCTTGCCATGAACTTGGCATAAGCCGGCCTTCCAAACAATGCATGATAAGGACTGCGCAACTTTACTACCTCAAAGGTAAGCCACTCGACTCGGTAATTGTCCTTTGACTCTCCAAAAGCTACTTCCAGTGCCACCTTTCCTTCGGGGCATGCCGAATGACCCGGCACTATCCCGTGAAAAACTGTTGTACTCTTTTGCAGCTGCGATTCCTTTAAGCCCATACGCAGAAAAGTTTCCCAGTACAGGATATTGATACTACTTCCTCCATCCATCAAGACTTTTTTCAGCTCGTAGCCGTTGACCTGTGGTGCCACTACCAAAGCTAAGACTCCCGGGTGATCAACTCTGTCCGGGTGATCCTTCCTGCTCCATGTTACCTCTTGTTCTGACCACCTCAAATATCTTGGAACAGCGGAAGAGACCGAATTAACTGCTTGTTTCAGTATCTTCTTATCCTTGTTAGAGCATCCCGTAGTGTGCACATGATATTGACCCAGATGTTTGGGGTTAGCTTGAAAACCTCCCGCTCCCCCTTGATTGTTACCTTGATTTCCAGCTGGCGGGTTGCCGGCTGGGGGCGGTCCGTTGCCCAAATTTCCACCTAGGCCCGGGCCTCCTCCTCGGCCTGCACCTCGCATGGCTCTGTTCACTTCCTCGTTCTTCCACCTTTGTAAGTCGGCACATTGCTCCAATGAATGATTGGCCGGCTTGCCGTTCCTGCTATGCTTCGGGCATGCCATCCTAAATATGTCCCAACTGTTGCTTGGTCTTGGAGGTCCTTGGTAGTGTCCCCCATTGTGATTTCCAGTATTAAAATTTCCTTCGGATCTAGGTCTTGAAGACCCGGCCTCCGTGTTGGCTACAAACTCGGAATTCCCTTCAAACGGGCGCTTGTTCTGGCTATTTCCATTATTGTTTGGCGCCGATCCATTGCCGGTTTTCCCACTGCTACTTGTGTTTGCTTTTGCTTTCTTGTCATCAACTTCCTCCTCTGTGGTATCCGTTGCAGCGTGTTTGTTGCACGCATCCATTAACTCTCCCATCGTAACCTCCGCTGCATTCCTACTAGATTTCATGCGAGTTAGCTTTTGTACTAAAGGAACATACTTACATGTTTTTGCCATAGCTTGTAGCGCGTCCTTAGGCTGGATATCTGTAGACGAGTGGAGTATCTCCATAACCCGGCGTACCCAGCTGCGTGCTGACTCTCCCTTCTTCTGAACGCATCTTTCTAAATCGTCAATAGTAAATAACTTTCTGCATGTCCCATGAAAGTGCTTGATAAATGCGGTCTTTAGCTCCTCCCACGACTTGATCGATTTTTCCGGTAAATTGGTGAACCATAACTTTGCTGCTCCCTCTGACATCATTAAGTACATGAATTTGGCTTGGAGATTCTCGGATGCGTTGCGAATTGACATTGCCATCTCGTAGCTGCTCAGCCACGTTTCTGGATCCATTGTTGGCTCATAATTTACTACCTTCCCCGGCTCTTTGAACTTCTCCGGGTAAGGTTCTGCTCTGATATCGTCCGAGAGGCACTTGGGTCCCGCCAGGGTGGTTGGGGCTGGTCTTACTCGGGAAACACGTGACCCGGCTGGGGGTGCCACGAGGCGCGGCGCCACCGGCAACTCGTGCCCTGCAGACCCGGCTCCGGCTCTTCTGGCCCTGGAACTGTCCACCACCGCCTGCGCTGCTGATGCTACCGGTACTGTCTGGATACGCGGTGGAGGCGGCATTTGCTGTTGCTCTTCCCTTCGTCGTGCCGCGCTTGCTTGGACATTGCCCTGTTGCTGACTGACGTACGGCGTCCCATGCATTCCGCTTCTATGATCCGGATAATTGGCTTGCTGTGCTACCGCGGTGTGCAGCAGATCGATCGCTCGTCGGGTTCCTTCTGCATGAGGCGAATCTCCTACAGGAATCTGGTTTAATGCGAGCGTTGCTGCGTACACGTTGTCCATGGGATTGTTGTAATGGCCTGCTGGTGTATGGAATCGTGATGGTGGTGGTGGCATGGTATTGCCGGCTGTCACCCCCGTCTGTGGCAAAGGTAACCCGGCTGGCGCGTTTACCGGCTGTGCTCCTGTTGACGGTCGCGGTATGGTCCCTTGGTTCACCGGTGGAATCGGCTGATCTTGAGGCGTGAACACCAGGGCAGTCGGGTTAATAACCCCTCCTGTTGCCGGCAGCATAGTTCGGTGCCTTTGGTGCATCCTTGCCGTTTCCTCCCGGAGCCGGGTCTCTCGATCATCCAATTCGCGCTGCCGCGCGGCCATCCCCTGCCTTTCTGCTTCTACTTGCCTTCTTTGCTGCTCCAATGCACGACGAGCCACGTCCAGGTCTCTTACGCGCTCTGCCGCGTTTTCTGGGGTAATAACTGTGGCCAGGACTGTGGGGTCCAAGATCAAATTATTATCGAACAGAGCCTGGTGACGCGGATTCGAGGGGCCCGCCCCCGGTGTCCGGTTTGCTTGGAATCCGAACATATTTGCGTGTTGCTCCTCGTCTGCTGGGCGACTGGTGACTGACGCCGACTCTCCATCGACCTGGACCAGGACCGGGTTAACCGTTCCTTGCTGCTGGGCCACTGCCTGGGCCGCCCCGACTGGCGCCGCGGCTGCATTTTCTTGATTGAGATTGGTCGCGGGAGCCGCATAAACTGCAACCCGGCGCATGATACCCGGGGTAGACTCGTGCTGTTCTTCCTCGCCGTTTTCCTCCATGTACCGATCCTCCAGCAGGTCCTTAATGGATGCAGTGTCATCCTTTCCATTGCTTGGGTCGCGCGGAGTCCATGCCGGCTCCTCCGGCTGTTCCCAACGTGTAATAGGCTCCTCTGCCTGGTATGTTGTTCCGACTGACTCTTCTCTATCGGGTTGGGCGTACGCAGCCTCCCCTGATACAGAATCAGAAAAATTGTCAGGAATCGAACCAGAGGTACATACCATGCCGATGAAGACGTTGATTCGGCCGATCGTCACGACCGATCCAGATTCGAGGCGATCCGACTCAGGCCCCCAGCCGGAATCGTCCACCATCTTCTTTCCTTCGTGGTCGTCGTAGATCTCACCGACGACGAGGTTCTCCATGCTTTTCCGAGCTTCTCCCGTGATGCAAACACCTTTGGACGCAGGCCCCACGGTGGGCGCCAACTGTCGTGGGATAATCACGGCAGATGTTACCGGGGGTAACTGATCTTGGGGCAAGTCGACACAGGCGTTCAGGAGAGTGTTTAGCTCGAAGGAAGACATGGCGGAAAGCAATCTAAGAACCGGAAAATAACTCGCCGGATCTCAATATGAATTATGCTGGATACTCGATAACAGGTGTTACAACTATCACTTGAATCTCTGGCAAACTAAACCTAGGGGCCGGTTTATAAAGCACCCGTACACCCCTAACTTGCCCTTCAAGGCACATCTTGAGTCCTATTCGAACTTTGCTTACAAACCCTAGCTTTCCTTACCGCAACCCACAATCCGGGTTACGAGGCCTACAAACTTTGGGCCTTCCAGAAGTCTCTTTATTCTTAGCCGGATCCTGTGCAAGATCCTTTGGGCCGGGTCACACCTTGGAGTTGGCCTACCGGGTTACTATCCCCCCATCAAGTATGCTAGAGCGTATGGCAGCGGAGCACCAGGTAACGTTAATTGATATATCATAGTATCCATCTAGTCCCCAAGTTCCGAGTATAACTTGCTGAAGTTGTGCTCGGTACTCCGCGCAATACTCGGCTTACCATGATACCCGACTAATGCTTATACTTTTGTCCCTTATAGGCACAGGCCACCCGGTCCGAGGAAATTTTAGCTAAGACCGAACAACTTCTGCTTACCGAGGTAAAGCTGAGGGAGACCCTTGAGGCTGAGGTGGAAACCCTGAAGAAAGACGTTTCCAAATACAAGAAAAAGTACACCACTGCTCAAGCCGCGCTGAAGAAGTTATCGGACCAAGTTACCGATACTTATCGCGTCTTACTTGGTAAGATTTTTGCCGCTGATTGCTTTCGTGACTCGGCTTGTGTCTTGGTTCATGATACCCGGGATTATTGATGTGACCTTTACTGTTTCAACTGTAGGCTCTAACCTTGCGGCCCCAGAAGAAGATGATGTCAAGAAAGCTAAAAACCTAAAGACTGTGCTCCAGTCATTCTGCGCCGGCACCAAGTGGATACTGGATGCCGTGCAGTGGCCAACTGAGGCATATCCGGGTGAAGAAACCCTTATCCAGGCGTGCTCCACTGTGCCTTCATGGATTGAGCTCTGGAAACGTTCGGCCTGCCGGGTTGGCATGACCCGGGCGCTTATGCTGGCTAAAGCTTACTTTCCTAAGCTTGAGCCGGCAAAGGTGGTAGCCGGGTTTCCAGAGTTCAAAGCGGATGGCTCCAGGTTTGGGGCCAAGGATTTCAAGGCCGTACAGTCCACGGTACGTCACTCGGCAACCACTTTGGCCGATAGTATGGACCTGAGGACGTTTATGACTTCATACGACGCTGAAGACAAAGTTGTGAAGGAGGTTATGCCCCTGCCCTTTAACATTTTGAAGAAATGGAACGCTGATTCGGCCAGGAAGAGGGAAGAGACCGCGAAGAGGGAGGCCGAGTGAGGATCAGAGCCAACCACCTCTACACCGGCTGTCCGCCCGCCTGTCCGTCCTGATGCTGAAAACCCGGGTGATGATGCTGGGAAAGCTGAGGAGCGAACCCAGGACCAAGACCCGGAGGGCAAGGGCAAAGACATAGACCTGACCCAGGAAGCCGAGTAAACATATGTCATTATGATACCTTGCTCGTTTGATGCTCTTTGTGGAAATAGATATTCTTTTGATGGTGCGCCTGTGCACCTTTGATATTTATCATTGCGTCGTGTAAATACATTATGAAACTTTAGTAGCTTTCGTGGCCCTTCTGGCCTTTGGATGCATTTGATATCTATCTGCTTGTGAGCCCATTTGTTCTTGATATCCGACTTTCTTTATGGTTCCTTTTGTGAGACTCGGTTTCCGAGTCTCGTGGGTTTTGACAGGTGGACTTTTCTCTAAGTCCCCAAGTCCCCAAGACTCGGATGTTTGGGTTTTTTGAGCTTAGTAACTAAGCAACTTGTTTCTTTTTTCAAAATCCCCAGTCCCCAAGACCCGAAATTCCGAGTCTGGGATGTGTGGTCTTTCAAAGAGAACAAGTTGTTTTCTGCTAAGCCCAAAACCTAGAGCCGTTTCACATAGGTATTGAAGTTATGCTTAATAAACTTTGAGCTTCCGGTTATTGGCCCTGTACTCTGCATAACTTGTGGTTTAGATGACCCTTTTGACTATCTTGTACTGTAAGCCGGCTTTCGCGTGGATATCATGTTGTTACATCTATACGAAAACAGAGTCAGGCAAGTCCCATTGGGCTTCATGGCTGATTGTAATCGTAAGCGAGCAAAGCATGCCACTTTAGTGCGAGTCACATCGAGCTTAAGTAAGAAAAGTCAAGAAAGTTTGGCTCCTTTGTCCGGTTATAAGATTGCAGCCGTACTCGTTTGCGAGTAGTCGGCCCTTATAACTCATAGGCATCGTGTCCGGGTCTTTGAGTTTGTAACTGTGCTATTCAAGCAATCTGCCCCCAAGACCTAAATATATGCAACATACTAAAGAAGCTAATGTACTAAGAACAATAAATAATACTTACCTGGAAGAAAAGTAAAAAACATAACAGAAAAAATAAAAAACTTGATAAAACAGGGTAAGGAAAAGAACGATACGTTGCTTAACCATCTCTTTATTGATATGAGAAAGTTAGGTCAGCAGGCCGCCTCATTAAAAACCCTCCAGTCCCCTTAGGTACCCTGGATAGGAAAAGAGTGTGTCTGAAACCTGATGCCTGTTACATCGTGTAATTCCACTTGTGAATCTAGTCTATACTAGGTATAGTAGGGACGCAGCTGAGCCACGTTCCATGGTCTTTCTCTCTCTTGCATAGATGAAGTGGTATGAGCGGTGTCGTTAACCGTAGCCGACTCTTCCCTTGCATCTATCAAGTAATATGATCCATTGTGCAGATTCCGGCTTATGATAAACGGTCCTTCCCATGGCGGTGATAACTTGTGTTTTCCTTCCTTTGACTGTACCAGGCGCAGAACCAGGTCTCCTTCCTGGAAGACCCGGGTTTTCACGCGCCGGCTATGATATCTCCGCAGATCCTGCTGATATATGGCTGATCTCTCTAAAGCTTGTTCCCTGTGTTCTTCTAACATATCCACGGCGTCCTGCCGGGTCTTCTCGTTCTCCACCTCGACGTAAGCCGATACTCGAGGCGAGTCATGGATAATGTCACTCGACAACACCGCCTCCGCAGCATAAACCATGAAGAACGGTGTCATCTGAGTAGATCTATTGGGTGTAGTGTTGATACCCCACACCACTGAAGGTAACTCCTCAACCCATGCACCAGCAGCTCTGATGTATGGAACTCGCAATCGTGGCTTTAATCCATGAAGTAACTCTTGATTTGCCCTCTCCACTTGTCCATTAGCCTGTGGATGGGCCACTGATGCTATGTCAAGCCGGATTCCATTGTTACCACAAAATTTCTCCATCTCGCCAAGGGACATGTTGGTTCCATTGTCGGCAATTATGCTATGGGGATACCCGAACCGATAGATAATCTTTTTCAGGAACTTGACTGTTGTAATTGCTTCACAGTTGGTACCTGGCATATCTTCAACCCACTTTGTAAATTTATCAATAGCCACCAAGAGATGTGTCTTTTTGCAAGGTGACATGTGAAAGGGGCCAACCATGTCCATACCCCAAACAGCGAACGACCAGGTTAACGGGATAGTCCGTAGTTCCATAGCCAGCACATGGGTTTGGCGAGCGTACCTTTGACATCCGTCATACCTTGACACCAAGCGCTCTGCGTCTGCTAGGGCCGTGAGCCAGAAAAAACCGTGTCGATAAGCTTTGGCCACAAGGGATCTTGTGGATGCATGATGCCCACAATCGACTTCATGGATTTCCTTGAGGATCTGTCGGCCTTCTTCTGGTGCTACACAACGCAAAAGACTCCTGCTGCACTTCTCTTGTATAACTCCCCGTTGATGATGGAATATCCTTTTGCTCGCCTCAGAATTTGTCTTGCTAATACCTCCTGCTGTGGTAACTCGCCCCGTGATAGGTAGGCCAGGAACGGCTCTGTCCACTCGGGAACAACACGTACTGTGGCCACGAGCTCCAAATCCGGGTCTTGATTTGCCAGTTCTTCCTCAGACTCGGTTTTAACTGATGGTCGCCATAATTCATCCAGGAAAACATTAGGTGGAACCGGCTCTCTGCGCGAGCCGAGTCTGGCGAGTGCATCTGCTGCCTCGTTTTTTCTTCTGTCTATGTGCTCCACCTCATACCCGGAAAAACA
Source organism: Alopecurus myosuroides (assembly GCA_028641055.1). NCBI lineage: Eukaryota > Viridiplantae > Streptophyta > Magnoliopsida > Poales > Poaceae > Alopecurus > Alopecurus myosuroides. Next base: position 305,274,923 of record CM054061.1, read on the forward strand.
CCCGGCAACCCTATCAACCTCTCTGCGGTATGCTGCCATAGTTGCATCTTTTCTATCCCAGGTTCCTGAGACCTGCTGTACCACAAGGTCCGCATCTCCAAAGCATCGTATCCTCTTAATGTTCATCTCCTTGGCTACCTTTAAGCCATGCAATAAGGCCTCATACTCGGCCACGTTGTTGGAACAATCAAAGTGAATCTGCAGCACGTAACTCAACTTGTCTCCTTTGGGTGATGTTAGCACCACTCCAGCTCCTGACCCCTCGTATTGCTTGGAACCATCAAAGTGCATGATCCAAGACTCGGAGTTTGGAGCCATGGTGGGCATGCCTGTGTGCGTCCAATCATTAATAAAATCGACTAGAGCTTGAGATTTGATTGCTGACCTTGGCTCGTAATTGATATGATAATCCCCCATCTCGATCGCCCAATTGGCTATTCTACCTGTTGCATCCGAGTTTCTGATGATATCCGACATTGGTATAGAACTCACCACTGTTATGGGGTGTTCCTGAAAATATGGCTTCAATTTCCGGCTGGCCATGAAGACCCCAAAAACCAGCTTTTGCCAATGTGGATAGCGTTGTTTTGCCTCTGATAATACCTCGCTGACGTAGTAAACCGGCCTCTGGACCGGGTGATCTTTCCCATCCTCTTTACGCTCCACAACAACCACTGCACTAACCGCTCGGGGGCAGCTGCTACGTATAACAGCATAGGCTCTTTAGGACCCGGGGCTGCTAGGACTGGTGCTTCAGATAGTTGCTTCTTTAGTGCCTCGAACGCCTCATCCGCCTCTTGATCCCAAACGAATTTATCGGATTTTTTCAAGAGCCGGTACAAGGGTATTGCTTTCTCTCCGAGTATGGATATAAACCGGCTCAAGGCTGCTACGCACCCTGTGAGTTTCTGAACATGCTTCAAATTTTCCGGCTTTTTCAGGCTCTGAATAGCTTTGATTTTATCCGGATTTGCCTCAATTCCTCTCTCAGACACTGGTAGAAAATAGGCCTACAGTCCCGGTTCACCAGGACTATTAATCCCGTCCGGGCAACCGGGACTAGCTATGCGCGACTAAATGCCCCCCCCTATAGTCCCGCCACTTACGGACCGGGACTAAAAGCCCGTCCACGTGGGCGCTAGGGGTCCGTTGCGGCGGAAGACCTTTAGTCCCGGGTCTTGTGGTTAACCGGGACTGAAAACCTGCGCAGGTTTAGGGTTTTAGGCCCCCTAAACCTGTTTCCTTTTTAATTTGTTTTGTTTTAATTTCAGTACACATATTCATGCATATATATATATATGAAATATCAAACGAGGAGAATTCAATAGGAATATATAATATATATTCAATATCGGGTGACCATATATACAACCTCGAACAAGTTTCCATATTACACAATTAAGATGGACGAGCATACACAAATTCGCACAAGTTTCAAAGTACTTAGGGCTTATACATGCTTATAAAAGTCATCGTCGGTGGACGCATGGAACTCTCCTTTCTTCTGGATGACATGCCTAAGGAAAAATCCTGCTATTTCCTCTTGAATTGGTCGGAAGCGAGCTTCTGGAGTAAGCGCCCTCCGCAAGTTATTGAGACCGTTCCGCGTTTTCTCGTCCTTCTTCCTCTCAGATATTTCTTTCCGTATGTTCTCACAGACATAGTATCCACATAGACCGGTCCCCGGTGGCTGCTTATCCACACCTTTGAGCACATTTTTAAATTTTAGCTCATCTTTGAATTCACCGACATGTTGATGTGAGAGCCGTCTCCAAACTCTACAATGCAAATAAAATTAAATGAACAAGGGAGTTATTAGCTTAGAAAATGAACAAAAGAGACCGATCGATATAGAGCGCAAATGATTGAAAAATAATTACTTTTGCATCATTTTTCTCATGTCGACCCAAAGATTTGTATTTGAATTCATAGAGTCCATGATGAAAACTATGGCCTGGTGAAGATCAATTTTTAGCAGAATCCAGTGGTACCTGCGGACACATTAGATGCAGAGTCATGCATAATTTATCGATTGGACATACCATGCATGGAGTAAACAAAAGAGAATGGGAACATGAGAGAAACACTCACCCAAAATGGTAAGGAAATAGAATATATCTTTTGGATTCATGCTTTTTTAAAAAATTGTACAAGTCTTTCTCCACGTCTATGGGGTGACGTTCTAACATAGTTCCATTAATGATTTGTGGGTCAATGAACCCAATATCATGGATGAGTCTTACTTTGCATTCCCAAATCTTCAATCTGCATAATAGCGTACGGAACAATATAGTTAGGACAATATATATATATATATATAGTGTAGGCAAATGAAGAACGAGATGAGGTAGAAATAAATCACTTACAGAACGTAGCAACTCAGGATAGATTTGTCGAGCTCACGCATATTGAACAGTTGGAACAATTCACTCAACTCAACTGTTACAGAGTACTTTTTGGTGTGATGCTCCTCTGTATAATCCACATACACATATTCTTTGTCGGTAAAAGTTATGAAATCTTTGTACCAACGTAGAAGACTTTGCATTAGTGGTGGTAGATCCTTTTCCTTCGCAGGCTCGACGAGAGGCCCTTTCTTCACATATTTTAATGCTACATCAGCCACTGGCATATCGTCCATGTCTAAAAAGGCACGGAGAGACATACCGGCCTCGGACGCATTTTGCATGGCAGTAGCTACAGTCAATCCCATTGCTGTCACAGCATTTATGACCTCGGGGTCATGTTCCGGAGCGGCTTTCACTATGAGGGGGGATATCGATTGTTTACTCTGCATCCCGAGCTGGGCAACTTGTTTCCCGCTTTGTATCATTTTTGCTTTTTTTTTCTCCTCCTCCAATATTCCTGCTTGCTTACGAAGTTCAATATCATAGTCTTTAGGCAAATTCTTCACGGATTGGGACACTGTCGATAAAAAATCCGTAGCCCAATAGTCTACAATCGGAGGGAATACTTCCTTGGGCTCAGGCTCCTTTAGCGCCTTCAGTTTGCCCTTCCATTTCTCAACGTCAGCCTTCACGACCAATTTGGTTTCAGCATCACTAAGTTCCCAAGGCCTTGGGGTGAGAGGCTTCAGTGATGGCTCCGGTACCCGTGTGGTCTTAGGTACATAAGGGTCCGGGTTAATAGACCAAGAGCGTGTTCCCTTGCTGCCCGCCTGCTTCTGTTTCTTCGCTGGAGGAGGAATGGGGGGCGACGTCTGCTTATCCTCCGGAGGAGGAATGGGGGGCGACGTCCGCTTATCCTCCGGAGGAGGAATGGGGGGCGACGACGTCTGCTTTTCCTCCGGAGGAGGAATAGTGGGAGACGTCTGCTTTTCCTCCGGAGGAGGAATCGTGGGCGACGGCTGCTTAACCACCGGAGGAGGAAGATCGGGGGACGGCGTCGAATGGCGTGAAGGAGGCGTAGGTGAACCAGCACTAGCACCACCACCACCACCAGCACCTGCACCATCGTAGGGGGGTGGACTTGTTAGCCTTGGCGTCTCGCCTGGAAACACTATGTACTTCTTTTTCCATAGAATGAACTGGCGCTTGACATCTCCAAGTCTTCTCTCCCCTTCGGGTGTAGCTATGTCAATCTCCAGGTCCTCAAACGCTTGGACTATGTCTTCCACCGTGACACGAGCATAGCCATATGGAATGGGGTTGTTGTGATGGAGTGCTCCAGGTGTATAGGGTAAAGCACTGCCGGTAGCCACCTTCATGGAAATGTTCCCCACGGGATAATGCAGATCACATTCTTTCATCTCCTTTACGTCATCCACGGGGTAGTGAGGCTCCGGTGCACGACTCTCGATCATCGGTGCATTAGCACCTGCAGTCGGGGCCTCCGTGGAAGCCACGCTGCTTCTCCGCTGCTGGCTTCCGAGATCCGTTGCATGTTCTTGATGCGGCCCTGCAGCCGACGCTTTTTCTTTCTCAAGTATTCCCGCCACGACCTTCTTCAGGTCAGAAACTTCCATTGCAAGATTCGCCAGTTCATCTGCAGCCCGGTCCGTACCTCTCCTACGGCTTCTGTAACAGTACGGGTCACCCTCCTGGGAAAACCCTACTTTCCACGGCATTCTGCCTTTGCCTCGTATATGTCCTCCGTGTTCAGGATTTCCGAGGGCAACTGTCAGTTGGTCTCTCTCTCTGTTGAACGTGATCTTGCCCTGTTGAGCTCTGGTCATTGCGTCAACAAGATCTTTTGTGGGAGCAAACTTTTTCTGCCGGTGAACACACTCCCCTGTCTCCGGGTCTAGCGATCCCCCATGCCCGTACCACCACATTTTGGCTCTTTCGTCCCATCCCTCTGTACCTAGACGGATTCCTCTTGCCCTTAGGCCGTCCTCCATTGCCTGCCACTTAGGCGCCGAAACGCGGTATCCTCCTGGCCCCATAACATGATGGTACTGTTTCTTTTCCGCATTAGCCTTATTTTTTGCCGACATTACCTTGAAATGCTCCGATTTATGTTGCGTCACAAATTCTGTCCAATCATCTCTCAGTTTCTCATATTGTCCAGTGAAATTCGGAGTCTTGCCCTGGCTGACATATTCACGGAACAATTTTTTCTTGAAGTTCCGGAATGCTTCGGCCATCTTCTGAAGAGCGAACTCTTTGACTATCCTCCTCCTCTCACGTCCACCCGGAACGTCCTGACCGAATTCATCTTTTTTGTTGTATTCCGGAGGTAGAATGAAATGTGCAATAAGCTTTCTAAACATAATCTTTTTCGTTCTCTTGTCGACATAAGTGAAACCAACACGTGCTTTCTTTGGCTCCTTCCATTCCTGGACGGTGATCGGGACGACGTCTCTAACAATGACTCCGCATTGGTTGATAAACTTTGTGGTGTGCTGTAGGGGCTTGCCGATTTGACTGACTGATTCGATGGTATATATTTCGGAATCTTTCATCTCCTTGGATTTGCCACGCTTTGTCATACTAGATCCGACCGAGGGCTAAAATAAGAAAGAGAGTCGCGCGCGTTAGTCTTTGCAATTGGACCGAGGGCTAAAATAAGACCGAGGGCTAAAATATATACCTCGCCGGAGGTGGTTGTTCTTTGCAATTGGAGATCGTCGTTTGTCGACGGTTGACCTCCGTCATCAATGTCCATTCCTTCACCTCCTTGATCATCGACAATGTCTGTTCCTTCTTCACCTCCTTGATCATCGACAATGTCTGTTCCTCCTTCACCTTCTTGATCCTCAAGGTTCAGATAAGAAGAGATTACATCATCGTCAATGTCTGTTCCTCCTCCGGCTATGATATCTAATATATAACCTTCAGCCTCCTGTTCCGCCGTCAGGTCTCTATTGTCTGCCATATGTCACTCCTGCAGACATGCATGTAGTAAAAATTAATTAAGTATATAGGAGACTTAGCAAATATTGTCGTAGAAAGAGGGAAAACAGATTGGTAGGGTCTCTCAAATGACTTGGAGAACCCCAAAGCTAGGTTGCATTTGCTTTTCTGGTCATTTTGGTATATTATACTTAATATTCTGAATTTATTGAATTAAAACTTACTTTCATTATTTTAATGAATTTAACTCAAATTCAAATATGGTCTCATTTTAAACTTTGTCAAACATGAATGATAATGATATAAACAGATAGCTTACATTTTTGTGAACATTTTGCATATTTTTCCATATTTTTTGGAATTATAAATTAAAAGTTATTTAATTTAGAAGATTTAATTATGTTCTGTAATTCCATATACAGTGGGCCCCACGTGTCATGATGACGTCATTAAAAAAACTCGTCAACACGTGGCCAGGTGACGTCATGATGACGTCACCCCTGGCGTCACACGGTGGCCGGCGGTGGCAGTTCAGGCTCTCGGGTCTCCGGCGATTCCGACGATTCCGGCCACGGGGGAGGGAACGGAGATGGGGAGGAGGCCACTGTGGTGCTCGCCACGGGGGAGGGGACGGAGATGGGGACGAGGCCACACGGCCACTGTTGTCTCGCCGGCGGCGAATCTGGCCGCGGTAGCGAGCGCGAGGGCGGCGCGTTCTCAGTTCGTGGTCGCCGTTCGAGGGCGGCGCGTTCGCGCGTGATTCGTGTTCTCGATCCGTTCGATGGCGTTCGCGCGTTGGATCTAGGGCGACGGCGATGGCCCGCGGGGAACCTACCGGAGAGACGGCGACGGGACGGGGGCGGAGCAGGGTGGAGGCGGTGGAGAGAAGGGCTCGACGACGGCGACGGCGACGGCGATGGAGACGGCGCGGTCCTCTGCGCGGGCGACGGCGACGGGGCAGAAAGACGAGCAGGCGCCGGCGCGAGGGAAGAAGAGGGTTTGTGACTTAGAAAATTTTGGGGCAGGAAGGCATCCACATATATAGTTCCAGCCTTTAGTCCCGGGTGGTGTCACGAACCGGGACTAAAGGTCCCCTGGGGTACCCTCCGCGGGCCTTTAGTCCCGGGTGGTGTCACGAACCGGGACTAATGGTGAAAATTTTCGCGGCTTTCTCGTTCCCGCGCAGAACGAGCCTTTAGTCCCGGTTCGTGACACGAACGGCGACTAAAGGTCGTTATTCGAATAGAAATAATAGATGCGTGCAACCTTAAAAATACAAATAATATATCAGAAAATTCAGAAAAATAAAACTAATTCTTTTTCCAATCTTAAAAATACAAATAATATATCAGAAAATTCAGAAAAATAGAACTAATTCTTTTTCCAATCTTAAAAATTCCCATAGATAAAAAAGGCAGTACATAATGGCAAGAGTGGATCTAAACCTAAACGGAGAGCATAGATGCATGCATGATCTGATATCTGCTGCTAGTCATACTCCTGCCTAGGCCTACGACATGAGAAAATTCAGAGCCCAGGACTGGGCCTGAGGGTAGCGCAGGCGGGGGTTATCGCCGGCCCTGATGTAGTCCATGACGCTCTGTAGAGTCCGGCCGGACCACCATAGCCGACGACCGGCCTCGTGAAAGTTCCCAGGAGGCAGGCCGTCCTCCTCATACCTGGCGAGCGCCCTCTCACGCCGATTGATGAAGAAGGCATCCCAAGTATGTTGGTTATCGGGATGCCAGCTGGGATCTCTCCGCTGCTCCGGCGTGAGCTCGTTGTAGTAATGGTTCGTGATGGCCGCCCGACGTGCCACACCTTGAGGAAGAGGAGGGACCGGCACTCCTCCGGCGCTCAGCATCCAACCGGCGGGAACACTGTAGCCGGGCGGGCAGGGGTAGTTCGAGGCGGAAAGTGCCTCGGCCTGGTTGAATGTTAGAGTGGGTACGGTAGAAGCCATGAGAGAGTGGTGAGTTTGTATGTGTTTATGCCAATGGTGTGGCAATGCACATATATATAGCGAGAAGAAAACATCCCTTTAGTCCCGGTTGGGGACACCAACCGGGACTAAATGGGTTAGGGTTTCGTTTGGACCAATCAGATAGAATCACACGGATCGTGTGTTTCTTTAAAGCGCTTCTGAGTCGTTGGATCCGGGGTGTGTTTCTTTTGAGCTGTTGTGAGCCGTTCGATCAGGGGCTACGGTGTGTTTCTTTCGAGTTGTTGTGAGCCGTGGATGAGGTGGTTTCTTAACCGTTGGATCAAAACCCTAGCACCACTTTGTGAGCCAGAGGACCCTATATATAGCCCACCTTCATACACCGGTCAGTTCATCGAGCAAATACAAAACATCCGGATTCGCCATCATATATACGTCCTACCGGGCATTTGGTAGGGCTGTAATGTGCAACTATTTGCTTGGTTGTGTTAGGGTGGCGCGTGGCGCGGGAATTGTGACGCGTGGCGCGGGAGTTGCGACGCGTGGCGCGGTAGTTTGTGACGCGTGGCCAGGAGGGCGCGGTATAAACTGTCGCGCCTCGAGCGCGTCTTCTCCTCTCCACGCACCGTCGCGCTTCCACCATGCCTCCGAGGAGGAACAGCACCACCGGCTTCCGCGGCGTGCGAGCACGGCAGAACGGAATGTTCAGCGCAGATATCCGCTGGGGGGACGACCGCATCCCCCTCGGCACCTTTGCGACGGCGGCGGAGGCAGCCCGCGCCTGGGACGCGGCGGCCTGGCGCCTCAACCGCCCGCGGTCGCTGATGAACTTCAACGACTGCGACACCGTCTGGGAAGCGGAGGCCAGGGCGCCGAAGCCGCAGATCATCACTGCCGCCGACCACCTCCACCTCCGCCACCGCGCGTTTCAGGGCCTAGTCGACGCCAGGGAAGACCGCGTCGTCCGCGAGTATTACCGGAACAACCCGGGGGAGGAGAGCGCCGACGAGGAGCTCTGGCAGACCCGCGCGGGTCAGCGGGCGGAGCGCCGCCTCGAACGCCACCTCGCGTTAGATGCCGCTCGGGAGGCGAGGACGAGGGCGCTGCAGGAGCTTCGTCGGGCCGACCGCGCCGGCGAAGTCTGGGCCTCCGACGATCCGAGGTGGGGGCCTATCTCGGACATACCATCATGCACCTCCGACGACGACGAGGAGGTCACGGACGAGTTCGGCGACGATGATGACCCGGAGGAGGTCACCGACGAGTTCCCCGACGACGACGGCGAGGAGTAGCTAGTGTTCGTATGTTTTCTCTTTTTAATAAAAGAATTTGCATTCCGGCGACACTGCGGCGCGCTAGCGCGTCTGTTTTCTGTTTTTAGTAAAAGTTTGGTACAATAAATTAATTAGAGATAATATAATTCAAAATGATCCATTAAACATGATCCATTCAACAAAGTTTGGTACAATAAATTATTACACATCAATTCTTTCCTTGTGTCCCCGCTTTCTTACGATTTGGACGTATCCATGGAGCATCCTCATCATTTAACTTAATGCTTGGGTCAGAGTTCACTTTGAAGGGCGGAATTTCACCAAACATATTATAATCTTCTGACATGTCTGTCTTGTCCTCCACTCCCACGATGTTTCTTTTCCCTGAAAGAACAATGTGACGCTTTGGATCATCGCATGATGCACTGATCGTTTTCTTATCTTTCCGTTTCCTCGGTTTGCTACTCATGTCCTTCAAATAGAAAACCTGAGCGACATCTTTGGCTAGGACGAATGGTTCGTCAAGGTAACCAAGATTGTCGAAATCCACCATTGTCATTCCGTATTGCTCGTCCACCTTTACCCCACCTCCTGTTAGCTTGAACCATTTGCACCGGAACAAAGGGACCTTAAAATAGGGTCCGTAGTCAAGTTCCCATATCTCCTCTATGTAACCATAATATGTGACCTTTTGCCCAATCTCGGTTGCTGCATCAAAGCGGACACCACTGTTTTGGTTGGTGCTCTTTTTATCTTGGGAGATCGTGTAAAATGTATTCCCATTAATCTCGTACCCTTGGAAAGTCGTGATAGTCGAAGATGGTGTCTTGGCCAACATGTACAGCTGATCTTCAACATCATTGTCATTCATTAAATGTTTTCGCAACCAACTGCCGAAAGTCTCCATGTGGGCCTTTCTAATCCATGATTCAGGCTTCCCCGGGTTGTTCGAGCGTAAAATATTCTTGTGTTGCTCGAAGTACGGAGCCACCAAGCTCGAATTTTGCAGAACTGTGTAGTGTGCTTCAGTCATAGAATGACCGTCCATACATATCGTTGATTTCCTTCCGACCGTGCCTCTTCCACTTAGTCTCCCCTCGTGCCGCGATTGAGGAATACCAATCGGCTTAAGGTCAGGAACATAGTCAATACAGAACTCAATTACCTCCTCATTTCCATAGCCCTTTACGATGCTTCCTTCTGGCCTAGCACGATTACGAACATATTTCTTTAATACTCCCATAAACCTCTCGAAGGGGAACATATTGTGTAGAAATACAGGACCGAGAATGGAAATCTCTTCGACTAGGTGGACCAGGAGGTGCGTCATAATATCGAAGAAGGATGGTGGAAACAGCAACTCAAAACTGACAAGACATTGGACCACATCGTTCTGTAACCGTGGTAGATCTTCTGGACTGATTACCTTCTGAGAGATTGCATTGAGGAATGCACACAGCTTCACAATGGCTACTCGAACATTTTCCTGTAGGAGGCCCCTCAAAGCAATCGGAAGCAATTGCGTCATAATCACGTGGCAGTCGTGAGACTTCAGGTTTTGGAACTTTTTCTCCGCCATGTTTATTATTCCCTTTATATTCGACGAGAAGCCAGACGGGACCTTCATACTGCTCAGGCATTCAAAAAAAATGACCTTCTCTTCTTTCGTAAGAGCGTAGCTGGCACGACCTTGAAACCATTCCGGATGCCGGTCATCTGGGTCTTTCAAAAGTTGTTGATCCCGCCGTGCTTCCTTTGTATCCTTTGTCTTCCCATACACGCCCAAGAAGCTTAGCAGGTTCACGCAAACATTCTTCGTAACATGCATCACGTCGATTGCAGAGCGGACATCTAGGACTTTCCAATACTGTAGCTCCCAAAATATCGATTTCTTTTTCCACATGGGTACGTGCCCGTCAACTCCCTGCGGAACTGATTGTCCGCCAGGATCCTTTCCAAAGATGACATTCAAATCCTTGACCATATCAAATATCTCATCTCCAGTACGTTCCGCAGGCTTCGGCCGGTGATCTGCCTTGCCGTTGAAATGCTTGCCTTTCTTTCTTACGTTATGATTTCGGGGAAGAAATCGACGATGACCCAGGTACACGTTCTTCCTACAGTTATCCAAAAATACACTTTCAGTCTCATGTAAGCAGTGCGTGCATGCTTTGTATCCCTTATTTGACTGTCCAGAAAGGTTACTGAGAGCAGGCCAATCGTTGATGGTTACAAAAAGCAACGCTCGTAGGTTAAATTCCTCTTCTTTGTGCTCATCCCACACAGGTACACCAGGTTTGCCCCACAATTGTAAAAGTTCATCAACTAATGGCCTTAGGTACACATCGATGTCGTTGCCGGGTTGCTTCGGACCTTGGATGAGCACTGGCATCATAATGAACTTCCGCTTCATGCACAACCAAGGAGGAAGGTTGTAGATGCATAGAGTCACGGGCCAGGTGCTATGGCTGGAGCTCTGCTCGCCAAAAGGATTCATGCCATCAGTACTTAGACCAAATCTTATGTTCCTTGCGTCAGCTGCAAAATCTTTGAACTCTCTGTCGATCTTTCTCCATTGCGTTCCATCAGCGGGGTGTCTCAACTCCCCGTCGGACTTACGGTCCTCTTTGTGCCATCGCAACAACTTGGCATGATCTTTGTTCCTGAACAGGCGTTTCAACCGAGGTATTATAGGAGCATACCACATCACCTTGGCGGGAACCCTCTTCCTGGGTTTCTCGCCCTCAACATCGTCACCAGGGTCATCCCCTCTGATCTTATAACGCAATGCAGTGCATACAGGGCATTCATTCAAATCCTCGTATGCACCGCGGTAGAGGACGCAGTCGTTAATGCATGCATGTATCTTCAGAATCTCTAAACCTAGAGGGCACACAACCTTCTTTGCTTCGTACGTACTGGTGGGCAACTCGTTATTCTTCGGAAGCATATTCTTCAAAATTTTCAGCAAATTTTCAAATGATGAGTCAGCTACACCTTCCCGTGCCTTCCATTTCAGCAAATCCAGTGTGGAGCCCAGCTTTTTCAGACTATTGTCGCATCCTGGGTACAGTGACTTCGTGTGATCCTCTAACATGCGATCCAAATGCTCCCTCTCCTTGTCAGTTTCGCAGCATCTCCGTGCATCAGCAATGGTCCGACCAAGATCATCAGCGGGCTCATCATGTGCCTCTTCTTCACCTTCACCAAACCCTTCCCCACCTTCAGCATCATCCTCCATGAAAGTATCACCGAAAAGGTCATGATAGTTGAAATCGATATCATCCTCTTCTTCATCTTCTTCCATTCTAACCCCTCTTTCTCCATGCTTGGTCCAACAATTATAGCTTGGCATGAAACCGTGCCGAAGCAGGTGCATGTGAACGACTCTTGAGGAGGAGTGACCCTTCTCATTCTTACATTCAGCACATGGACACATAATAAAACCTCGCTGTTTGTTCGCATTTGCCACTACGAGGAAATCTTTCAAACCCGTAGTGAACTCACCGGAGAGTCGGTTACCGTACATCCATTGCCGATTCATCTGCATTATTATTATATAAAGTATATAATTAACCATCATGCATCTGTTAAACTAACTAGCTAGCTGGAAATAATACAAATCATGAAAGGTTCAAGTTGCTAACCGCGATCACGGAGGTAAAATAAATGAAAACGCTCAAGTGTGTTTCATGCTATGGGGCATTTCATCGAACACCTTGTGTGCATAGTAGGAACCAAAAGCATACCCACCACCCCCTTGTGAATATTGTGAGCAAATGTGGCCAAGTGCAGCGAGGTGAGTCCTATATATAGGGATGGGCCTTTAGTCCCGGTTCACCTGGACAACCGCGGCTAAAGGCCGTGGGGCCGGCCCGAGGACCTATTAGTCCCCGTTGGTCTGGCCAACCGGGACTAAATCCCCTCCCCTCCGCCAGCTGTGGGCCGAGCGCGCTGGGCCCAGACTATTGGTCGCGGGTCTCGTCCCGAACCGTGACTAAAGACCCCTATGGTCGCGGGTCCATTATTTTGGGGACTAATGGGGGCGTACCGAAGGCCTATTTTCTACCAGTGAGAAACGATAAAGCCGAGTAACTTCCCAGCTGGAACTCCAAATACACACTTTGTCGGGTTAAGTTTCATCTGGTACCTTCTCAGGTTCTTGAACGTTTCCTTTAGATCATCAATGAATGTCTCCGCCTTTCTGGTCTTGATCACCACATCATCTACATAAGCATGGACGTTGCGTCCAATTTGGTCCTCGAAGCACTTCTGAATACACCGTTGATAGGTTGCGCCAGCGTTCTTCAATCCAAATGTCATGGTCTTGTAACAAAAGGCCCCAAAAGGGGTTATGAATGATGTTTTCTCCCAATCCTCCTTCTTGAGCTTGATCTGATGATACCCGGAATATGCATCCAGGAAACATAATAGGTCACTTCCAGCTATTGCGTCTATGATCTGATCTATCCTTGGTAGTGCAAACGGATCCTTTGGGCAATGCTTGTTGATACTCGTGTAATCAATGCACATCCTCCACTCATTGGTCTTTTTCATTACAAGAACCGGATTCGCTAACCAGTCCGGGTGAAATACTTCCATGGTAAAGCCGGCTGTCAGCAGCCGAGCAATTTCTTCTCCTATAGCTTTCCTTCTTTCCTCGTTCATCTTTCTCAAGCCTTGCTTCACGGGTCTAGACTTGGGATCGACGTGCAAACTGTGCTCTGCCAACTCTGTAGGGATACCCGGCATGTCGCTAGGCGTCCAGGCGAACACATCCTGATTCAAACGAATAAACTCCACAAGTGCTTTCTCCTGCTCGTTGTCCAAGTTAGATCCTATAGCAAATTGCTTAGAGGGACCGCCCTCGACAAAAGCTACCATCTTGGTGTCCTGTGCTGCCTTGAACTTTGCCCTTTCATCCTCAGTATTCGGTATTTTCAACGCTGTTCTGTCATCCGGGTCTACTTGAGACCGGTAATACTTGAGTTCCTCTTTCCTGCAAGCTTGCTCCGCCATGGCTGCATCTCCTTCATCGCACTCAGCTGCTATATCCCGGCTTCCATGTATGGTGATGGTCTGCTTGGGACCCGGGATTTTTAGCTGTAGATACACATAACACGGCCTGGCCATGAACTTAGCATAAGCCGGCCTTCCAAATAACGCGTGATAAGGACTGCGCAACTTAACCACTTCGAAAGTAAGCCACTCGACTCGGTAATTATCCTTTGATTGTCCAAAAGCTACCTCCAATGTGATCTTTCCCTCGGGGCACGCTGAGTGACCCGGCACAATCCCATGAAAAACTGTCGAACTTTTCTGTAGCTGAGACTCCTTGAGACCCATGGGTAGAAAGGTTTCCCAATACAAGATATTGATGCTACTTCCACCGTCCATTAGGACCTTTTTCAGCTCATAACCATTGACTTGTGGTGCCACCACCAATGCTAAGACTCCCGGGTGTTCTATCCTTTCCGGGTGATCTCTTCTGCTCCACGTTACGTCTTGCTCCGACCATCTCAGGTATCTCGGAACAGCCGAGGAAACCGAGTTTACCGCTTGCTTCAGTATCTTTTTATCCTTGTTGGAAATTCCTGTAGTATGCACATGATATTGTCCCAATTGCTTGGGGTTAGCTTGGAAACCTCCAGCTCCCCCTTGGTTGTTACCCGGGTTTCCGCCTGCCGGGTTACCGGCTGGGGGTGGGCCGTTGCCCGGGTTTCCACCCGGACCCGGTCCTCCTCCCCGACCTGCGCCCCGCATGGCTCTGTTTACTTCCTCGTTCTTCCATCTCTGTAGGTCCGCGCACTGCTCCAACGAGTGGTTAGCCGGCCTACTGTTCCTGCTGTGCTTTGGGCACACCATTCTGAAGATATCCCAATTGTTACCCGGCCCTGGTGGCCCTTGATAATTTCCTCTGTTGTGATTTCCAGTATTGAAATTTCCTTCTGCCCTAGGTCTCGAAGACCCGGCTTCTGTGCTAGCGACAAACTCGGAGCCTCCCTCAAACGGGCGCTTGTTCTGGTTGTTCCCATTGTTACCTCCATTGTTACCCGGCGTTGATCCATTGCCGGTTCTTCCACTATTATTTGTGTTCGCTTTTGCTTTCTTGTCATCGACATCCTCTTCTGTAGTATCCGTTGCGGCGTGTTTGTTGCATGCATCCATTAGCTCTCCCATCGTAACCTCTGAAGCATTCCGACTAGATTTCATGCGAGTTAACTTTTGCACTAAAGGTGTGTACTTGCACGTCTTTGCCATAGCTTGCAGCGCATCCTTGGGCTGAATATCTGTAGATGAATGAAGTATCTCCATAACCCGTCGCACCCAGCTGCGCGCCGATTCTCCCTTCTTCTGGACACATCGTTCTAGGTCATCAATAGTGAATAACTTTATGCACGTCCCATGAAAGTGCTTGATAAACGCAGTTTTCAACTCCTCCCATGACTTGATAGATCCTTCCGGTAGATTAGTGAACCATAACTTTGCTGCTCCTTCTGACATCATCAAATACATGAACTTGGCTTGAAGATTCTCGGATGCATTGCGAATCGACATAGCCATCTCGTAACTTCTCAACCATGTTTCTGGATCCATAGTCGGTTCATAATTCACAACTTTACCCGGTTCCTTGAATTTATCCGGGTAAGGCTCAGCCCTGATGTTATCCGACAGACACTTAGGCCCGGCGAGATTAGTCGGAACTGGCCTTACTCGGGAAACGTGTGATCCTGCGGGGGGTGCGGCTGGACGCGGTACTGCTGGTGGTCCATGCACCGCAGACCCGGCCGCGGCTCTCCTGGCTCTGGAGCTATCCACGATAGCTTGCGCTGCCGATGCTGCTGGTACTGCCTGAACGCGGGGAGGAGGCGGCATTTGCTGCTGCTCTTCCCTCCGCCGCGCTGAACTTGTCTGGATATTGCCGGCGTTGCCTCGTTGCTGGCTGATATATGGTGTCCCATGCATTCCACTTCTGTGATCCGGGTAATTAATTTGCTGCGCCACCGCAGTGCGCAATAGATCTATCGCCCGCCGGGTCTCCTCTGCGTGGGGTGACTCTCTCACGGGGATTTGATTCAATGCGAGTGTTGTTGCGTACACGTTATCCATGGGGTTGTTGTAATGACCTGCTGGTGTGCGAAATCGTGATGGTGGTGGTGGTGGTACTGTATTGCCGGTAGTAACTCCAGTCTGTGGTATGGGTAACCCGGCCTGCACGTTTACCGGCTGTACTCCTCCGGTTGTTGGCTGATGTGCAGTTCCTTGGTTTGCCGCTGGGATCGGCTGATCCTGAGGCGTGATGAATAGCGTAGACGGGTTTATAACTCCACCCATTGCCGGTAATCTGGTCTGATGCCTTTGACGTACTCTAGTTGTTTCTTCTCGGAGCCGGGTTTCCAACGCATCCAGCTCACGTTGGCGCGTGGCCATCCCTTGCCTTTCTGCTTCTACTTGCCTTCTCTGTTGCTCCAATGCACGACGGGCTACATCCAGATCCCTGACACGTTCCGCCGCGTTTTCTGGAGTGATAACCATGGCCAGAACGGTGGGATCTAGAATGAAGTTGCTGTTGAATAAGGCCGGGTGTTGCGGATTTGAAGGACCCGCCCCTGGCGCCTGGTTTGCCAGATATCCAAACGTGTTTGCCTGCAACTCACTGTCCGCCGCATGACTGGTAACTGATGCCGATTCTCTGTCAAAGCGGGTGAGAACCGGGTTTCCGTCAACCGGACCTTGCAGCTGGGCCAACGCTTGTGCTGCTCTAACTGCGGCCGCGGTCACGTTCCCTGATTAAGATTGGTCGCAAGAGCCGTGTAAACCGCAACCTGGCGCACAATGCTTGGCGCAGATTCGTACTCTTCCTCTTCGCTGCTATTTTCCTCGTACCGGTCCTCCAGCAGATGCAAGATAGACTCGGTATCATCTTCTCTCATAACCCGGCCACGCGGGGTCCATACCGGATCCTCCGGCTGTTCCCTCTTCGTGGTGGGATCTTCTGTCGGATCTACCGTCCCGACCGATTCTTCTCCATCTGATTGAACGTAGGTGGCCTCCCCTGACACAGAATCAAATCCAAAATTGTCAGGGATTGAACCGGACGTACGTACCATGCCGATGAAGACGTTGATCTGGCCGATCGTCACGACAGATCCGGATTCGAGCAGATCCGACTCTGGCCCCCAGCCGGAATCGTCCACCATCTTCTCTCCTTCGGGGTCGGTGTAGATCTCGCCGATGACAAGGTTCTCAATGTTCTTCCGAGCTTCTCCCGTGATGTAAACACCCGTGGACGTAGGCCCCACGGTGGGCGCCAACTGTCGTGGGATAATCACGGCAGACGTTACCGGGGGTAACTTATCTTGGGGCAAATCGACTCTGGTGTTTGGGAGAGGGTTTAGCTCAAGGGAGAACATGATGATATGCGATCTGGTAGCCAGAAATAAAGTCGCCGAGTCTCCGATCTAGATATATTAACTCAACTCTCGTGTTACACTGGATACTCGATACCTAGCGATATTGCTCGAACTCTTGGATCTCTGCTAAACTAAACCTAGGGGCCGGCTTATATAGTATCCGGACCCCCTGGCCTGCTCTCCAAGGCGTACTCTGAATCCTACCCGGACACTGCCTACAAACCCTAAACTTCCTTACCGAAACCCACAATCCGGGTTACCAGGCCTACGATCTTGGGCCTTCTAGAAGCTCCTTTATCCTAAGCCGGGTCTTTGCGCAGCGTCCTTTGGGCCGAGTTACTCCTTGGCGTTGGCCTACTGGGTTATCATCCCTCCATCAGGTATAGTCTGGACATGGGGGATACCATATCCCGACGGTAAAGAGCGTGAGGGCAAGCGTGGGGGAGTTGCCAAACGAGGACACAATGGCATATTTTACCCAGGTTTAGGTTAGCTGGATGATCCCTACTTCCTGCAAAGATCAACTATGGTGGGGGTAGCCGGGCACATGTTACAAGTTCCTAGGCTAGATCTAATTTTCGTCTACCATAGGGTTTATCTCGTCCGGCTTTATATAGATAGCTAGACTAAGGCTTACAGGAGAGATCAACTTTCTAAATATATAAAATTGCAATCTATGGTAATTTGGGTTCCACATAACCCGGATGGGATTGTGGGCGCAATCCTGGATGCATGTAACATAAACTCAAAAATCACAATAATTTGAAACTTTTTGTTTTCATGTTATGTAAGGCACCAAAAATCAAATGAGAAGCAAAAAGTAAAAGAAAACAATAATTATACCAATGAATTGGGAATTAAAATCCAACTATGCCTATGATGTATTTTCAAAAAAATCCTAAACATTATTTCTTTATCTTTTCTCTTTTCAAAGTTATATTTTTAGCAAACCCTATGTCTATAAAATGTTTTCTTAAATTAATTTTAATTATAAAACAAGTTAAGGGACTTCAAGAAAACAACACCTTCAAAGGTGTATGCCTCTTAATTTTTAATTGACTTAGTTTCAATTAATTTATCTTTCTAAATTAGAAATAACATTAAGTTTCCACTAGTGTTACATTCATATTTTGAAAATATAAAATTCAAATTGGTTTGAAACCACACAAAAATGGTTCTATTTGAAAGAAATTGTTTTTACAAGAATTTAGAAATTGGTTTGAGATTATTTGAACCTTTTATGCAAAAAGTTATTAAAAATATATATAACAGAACAAAACAAAAGAAGAACAGAAGAAAAGAAAAACCCTAGCTCCCCACCGCACGCGCAAAGAAAAACAGCAAGTAGCCCACCAAGGACCAAAACAAGCTGGACCGAAACCAACCCAGCAGTAGCCACCCCGGCTCTCTCTTTGTTTCAGCCCCCGGCAGGTGGGTCCCACATGATGAAGTCATCCCTTACGACATCATCTCTAACCTCCCGACCAACGCCCACGTTCCCCACGACCTCGCGCATGCCCCACTCTCGTCCGTGCTCAAATGACCCTACCGCACCCCTCCTTTAGCTCCCTGTGACAAATGCTCTGTTTCCCCTCTCCCTCCCTCGCGAATCCGACCCCTAGGCTCTGCAGATTTCTCGCCGGACTTTCTCTCTCGCCGTAGCTGGAGCACGATTCCGACCACTGCGGTGAGTCCCCACCGCCACCACTAGGCGTCCTTGGTTCCCCTCTCTCCCGTGAACCTTCTAATGTCCTTCTCGTCCATTTCTTCGTAGCAGATCCTCGCCGCCATCCTCTCCCGAGTGTCACCGGAGCCGCGCCGCCCGAGTTTGCATGCCGCCGTGCACCAAGTCCCTCCCCGTGCATGTTGTTAGCAACATCGAGACCGTCGTGCCGTCCTACGCATCCTGATGCCCTCCCTGCATCCCGTAGAACACCAGAGCGACGGGGGCAGTGAACAACTGTACCGCTGGCCACCGTGCCTCAATTGTCCGGCGAACCCGAGCGCCAGGTGAGCCCCCTCCTCTCTCAGCCGTCCGATCTTCCCTAGACGCCTAGGATTAGATCTAACCCGAAGGGATAAACCCCCGTTGGATCTGGATCCAACGGACCAGAGCAGTCCACTTAACGATGTCATGGCCTACTCAGCAGCCACGCCAGCGCCTAGTCAGCCAGCCCAACCAATCCGTAAGCGCCACGTGGACAACCTTATCCAGAGGGTTTCTGTTTATTTTTCCGAATATAATTAATTGCCAGAATTGTAGAAAACACCCTGGATCTTAGAAACCTCATAACTTTTGAACCATAAGGCCAAATTTAGCAAACTTAGACTTTTTGCAATCCCCTGAACATGTAGAAAACTTTTGGCACTGTCCAAATTAAAATTAGACAAACTTAAATTGGTTGAAATTTAAATATGCTTGTTTGATGGTTTGTGACATAATTCAAATTCTACAAATCCAAAAATTTCAAATAAAATATTTTTTGGAATCCTTAGCATGTGTACTTTCATAACTCTGTCCCAAAATAATAATTGAACCAATTAAAATGGAGTTTAGAATTTAAATAGCCATTTGAGTATTTTGCACCTAGTTTTAATTCTATAAATAATTTTAATTAGTTTTCTTGTGGAAAATTGTTCCATTTAGTAACCTTAGACCAGAGAAACCAGTACCCAACCTATTTGTGACCAGAGAACCCATTACATGTAATCCTTGTCATATAAACCACCCATAGTAATAAGCCATTATAAATTAAGTGTAGTTTGATGAAAACCCCCTTTAGGAAAATTGTGGTATGATAATTTTGATCAAACCAACACCAATTTTATGTTGACCTTATGTAAATTAACTTTTGGACCAGAAACCCCTAGCCCAATACCTTTTGTAATTTTGCAACCCATGTTGTAAATTGCTTCAACCCTACTAAACCAAATCCATGAAATAAATCATGTTTGTCATGGTTTTGATTTCTAAAACCCTTAAGCCCTAAAACTTATCAAATCCACTTATTTTGTATATTGAGTGAAGTGATATTCCTTTACCAACCCATACCCTAGTAGCTAACCCTAAACCCTTTTACCAATAATTCTTTTTGTAAATTGAATTATGTGATAAGCCTTACCCAAACCACGATAATACCTTTTCATAAATTGAATTATTGTGATAAACTTGAACTTGTCCATACAGGACCAAAACATAACCATATCATTATAATTCCTTTTGCATATTGAATTATGTGTCAAGACCTTGTCCATGTCAACACCAATCAAGTTGAATAACATGTTATGCTTCTGTATTGTATATTGTTTGTTGGTGAATTGCTTGTTTATTGTTATTCATTTATATTATTTAGATTGTACGGAGAGCAACGTTCTATTTGTAAAGAGAGTGCCTCTATACCAACTTCCACAAGGCAAGTGATGCTCATGTCCCACTTTTTATTGCATTAGTGTTTTCAGTAGTGTGCACATCAATGTTATTTCCTGCTGACTTTGGTCCTGGAATAATCATTGACATTATCCAGTTCTCTTGTTTCATACACATCCATGGTGGCAAGTTATATGGGATCAGAATGACAGGGCATGTAGTGTGTGATATACTCATGAGCCCAAAGGGGTTGAATCCATCTGAAGCAAGGCCAAGCCGAACACTGCGAGCATCTTTTGCGAATTCTTTCTGATTATATTTATCATCAAGGCTTTTCCAGGCCTTCGAATCTGCAAGATGCCTCATTGCCATCATCTTTACGTTTCTCCTGATGCCATTTCATATCAGTTGACATATCTTCTGTCATGTACAGCCTTTGCAGTCTTTGAATGAGTGGGAAATACCATAGAACTTTCCGTGGCACTTTCTTCTTTGATTTACGGATCGATGAATCAGCTTTGTCTACGGTTGGACTTTATTTCCATCGAGACGTATGACAGACAGAGCATTCTTGGGCATCAGCATACTCATTACGGAATAGCACACAATCATTATAGCACGCATGTATCTTCTTGTAATCTAGTCCAAACTCTCGAATGACCTTCCTTACTTGTGCGAGATTAGTAGGAATGCAGTGACCCTTTGGCAGCACCTCCGTGAACATCCACAGCATTAAGTCACATGCTCTGTTGGTCATCCCAGACACGCACTTGATTTGGTAAAGCTTCACAATTAAAGATATCTTTGTGACCTCCTCACAACCTGGGTACAACGATGTTTAACCCTCTTCCAATAGTTTGTAGAACGCCTTTGCAGATGCATTTGGCTCCTGTTTCATTCCATCACCGCTCGTGTCTCCTGCATTACTTCCCACTTGTGTGGCCCTTATGAGAGTTTGGAGCATGTCACATATCCCTTCACCACCATCTGCAGCGTCTTCATCATCAGAATCCTCAGCCATGTTGTCCTCCTCGGGTTCACCATGGAATACCCAATTTTTGTAGGACGGATCCATCCCATTCTTAAGCAAGTGCATATGGATCTCCTTTTTAGTTTTATGAGCATTATTCAGACATTTCGTACACGGGCAAAAGATTCTTGCGTCTGGTTGAGCACCATCAAAACTAAATTCCAAGAAACACTCGATGCCACTTTGCCACTCCACAGAATCTCTATCCTTCTCCATCCAGTTCTTGTCTTGTGACATTTTGTGTTATCTCCGTTTAGCCGGTCTTGTAAAAAAAAAAGGAGCAGCATTAGTTCACACGTAAGTATTTCGAAACAACACAAACATCAGAGAGACAGACATAATGGTCTTTCAAGTCAGTAAGAATTGCAGGGGATTACATTAGACATTACTTCACAACACAGCGTTCGATTTAAACTAACACTTACACCTGAAACTGACATGGCTATGAAAATATAAAACCTAGTTCGTACCCGAATTCCTGGCATTGCTATGAATATTAAACTAACACTTACAATTGAAACTGATAAAACAGACACGCATATGTGAACACTAGCAGCTAGTCTATCTGACAGCAATTGCAATCGCCATTAATTGCAGGATAGAAACCAAGGATTTCATCAGTATTGGTACAAACCTTGTAATTGCGTCTGACGAGCGGCGGAAGCAGCGGTTGAGTACAAGTCGGCGGGGCAGCATTGGCGGCAGTTCAATAGTTTACGCTAATCGAATTCGGATGGCGGCGAGGTAATAGTGGCGGATTGGTCGGTCGCGCAGGGCCGATAGGGCGGCAAAGTCGCCTGAGGGCGGATAGGGCGGCGTTGTCGTGTGGGGCAGGGTAGTTTGGAGGAGACCGGGCGGACATACATAGCCCTTTCGCTCGCCCAATGGCCCAACCGGAGTATGGGCCTATTAATTGTACAATTTGTCTTCACAGCCCAGTTGGCTTGTGAACAATATGTTTTTCCCTTGGCAATAACGTTCAAGTATTATAAATGCTATATTAAGTTCTACTAGTTTCATTTTATGATTAAATTTATTCATTTCTTCATTTCTAAATGCGTTGTTGTGTTAATATTCAACACTAGTCGGAAAAGCCCTGTTAGTGGTGTGGTTTTTCTTCAATTCTGGCGTGAAACTCGTACGCCAAAGTGGTCTAGGTGTCCACTGGCGTGTTTCTGGACTCGACACAGCTTACTACATGATCATTGGCGTTGATGTCATAGTCCATATCACTATCCTATAGAAATCGGTAAATAAAAAGGGTATGTAATATTGTCTAGAAGCACACAAATGATATTCAATTATGAGATAACATAACAACCATTAAAAAAAATCGCATAAACATTCATAGATTAAACCAGATAGTACTCAACATTAACATATAATCTAAAAGTTCGCATAAAGCTAGAACTCTCAGCTACAACCACGATACCTACTCATCATCTGACTGAATAATGACAACATGTGTATCCTCAGTAGGCAGCTATGGGAACATCATCTTCGGTGTCTTCAGCATCGTCAGGTCGATCGTAGAATAAGTAGGTGGACACATCACCTTCATCGAGATAGAATGCCAATCTCCCTGTTGGATCCATCTCGTAGCGTCCACAACCTGGCCCCATTGCTGACCACTGAAGTATGTTTTTCCATCCTCATGTGTGACTACAACTTTGTGCTGGTGGTCTGGCACTCTCAAGCTCACCAAGTTCACCTCGAGAGTTCTAGGGTGGTCCCAAATTGCAACTTGAATATGCTCCAAAAAGTCACGCCTGAATCTGCAAGGTATGATCTGTAAAAAAACAAGAAGTACACATTTTTAGTACAAATTTTTTGTCAGTTTTCAAAAAATTAGATTGACCCAAAGTATATACCAATCTGTTTTAAACCCCTTTGGTAGAACAATGGTAAATTTCTTGTTCATGCACTCCTTGTAGCCACACTGTTCACATACATCCATTGCCTGCGGTGGTGCGTTCCATACACTGAATTCAGATACACATCTAACCATTTACCATTCAAAAATCAACTTCAATCCAACAATGTACATCTAATTTTGGTGGCTGAATAAACTTAGATCTAACAATGAAAATCTAATTTCTAAGTCGATCTATATCTAAAATCACAATAATCTTCTAACATATAACTCAATCTACATCTAAACCTAACAATGAAAGGTACGACAGTCGGGGAAACTTACCTGCGGCGCGACGGCTGGACGGTGCGAGAACGACGGTGGCGGTTGTGGCGGCGTTTGTCGCGGCGTCGTTCCATCGGGTGTCGGTGTAGGCGGCCCCGTGGTCGCGGTGGTCCGTCGGTGCCGTCGAGAGGGCTAGGCCGCGGTGGGGGATCGGGTGGCGGAGAGGGCTAGCCGTGACGGCGGTGGGGGATCGGGGGTTGGAGAGGGAGAGGACTCGAGTTCGTGTGTGTAGCAATTGGTGTGCGTGTAGCAATCGATTAAATTAGAGTATAAATGGTTTTCCTCAAAATTTTCATTATGTGAACGGTGCCTCCACATTTGATCTTTCTTAATGATGAAGCCAATGATAAACCGTGCCCACCACATTTGATTCCCTCATCCTGGTTAAATGTTGTTGCACCGTGGTGGCGCATGCTGGTGGTCGGTTCGTCCGGTGGTTGCGAGGCACCTAGGCGACGGATCGTCAGGGATGGTGGTGAGGGTGTGTTTGGGAGAAATCCATGTCGGAGTACCGACATTAGAGCGGTGTCACCATCGTGTGGCATCCTCCCTTCATGAAGGGCATCGCGTCTACCCTGCATCCGCTGCCCCGATGTGCCGGGGAAAACCCTAGAAGCGCGACTATCCATGTTGAAGGTGTTTATTGGTATTTGACGTCCCCGTGTTAGAAGTGTGGTGGTAGTTTGTAGGTGGGCGCAGCGGTCGTTTCGTCGATCCACTTCTGTCACCTTTTCTTTTCTTCTTTTGCGTTTATTGGTTGTCGCCTCAGCCGGCGTTGTATCAAAACTGTTGTACCGGGTGTTGCTATATTAATATAGTGGTGATTCATCCTATTTCGCCAGAGCATGGGGAGAATATCCTGTGATACTAGCCCTCTTGCATGCTCCCATGGTACCGTTTCGAATAAATGAAGTTTTGGTGATTCAAAAAAATCTAGGAAAAATCACGTGTGTTCACATGAAAAATTTCTACAATGTGTAATAATTTTATGTCCAGATACGAAAGTAATATTGACTAACCAAAAAGACAAATCCAAATCTGAATATATAGTGCATTTTTGCTGATTTGTACTTTTTGTTTCTCAATGTGTAGGTCGAATTTGGACCTGAATTTTTTTAACATTATGTAGACAAATTCTTTGGGAACATTAATATTTTTTTCTGGAATTTTATGAAACATCTATAGTTGATTTTTTTTAAAGGTAGCATGGGAGAAGAAGGGGCTAGTATCACTGGATATTTTTTCCATTGAGCATGTGTGGTTTGCACCCTTGTTTACATTTATATGAGTCATAAAATTCAATAAAGTAAAGCAAAAATGGTAAAGCTCAGCATAAAAAACAAAATGACAGCATGAAAGTAGTAAAACTAAAAAAACATAACATTTAAATTGTGTGAGAATTCGGCAATCTAATATAGAGTCTTAACACGGTTTTTTATTGTAGCAACGGGGCTGCATGCATATAGTTGCACACAGAAACCATCATCACTGCATTCCTATTACAGACCAATTTCAGGGACATTGGTAGCAAACAAGTAGAGCCCTTCAGTGCACTGGTATAGCAAGAACATCATCTTGTCACCCTGTTTGAGATGACTTTCCTTCGCCATGAACTCTTTCCACCCGATGACGCACAAGCGACCATCAAGCTCAAAAATTGAATATGTCGATGTCACCTCAGTTTTCGGGTAGCAAACAATAGTGATGGTACCATTTCTTTCCATATGTGCAGGAATTAGACGGCTTGGGATTTTCTGTTGCATGCAAAGACTTAAAGTCAAGAGAAAAGTTATCGAAAAATAATCATGTTAAAAGAAAGGAAAATAGAACAAGTGTACACGTATTACTTTGCGCATAAGATAATATGTGTTAAAGATTTACCACGTGTTTATTGAAGTTCTCGCTGTTTGTCCAATTCAGAGTACGCCACACTCCGACAACCAGTTCTGCTTCCTCATACTCTCCAGCTCTGTGGAACAGAACAGTGTAATCCAAGTTTTCAACAGCGTCGATCACCGTCTCCATCATCCTCCATTAAATCATGGTCCCATCAGTGCTAGAGAGTGAGTCAACAATGTGACGCCTCTCAGGGGACATCTGGTAGTATGCTGTAAAAATGTAATACGCCTGAAATTAGTGGAGTACACATGCCGCAACCAAGTATTATATTAATGTTTATGTGCACAACATAATTTTTTTGTATTAAGTAAGAACTTACATGGATGGATGATTGGGTCATTTCCAGTTATGACCTCAGTTTGGCGTCGACGTGTGTCAGTTTTGAATATTAGCTCCATACCAATCTTTAATTTGTAAACCCTGCTAAATTCTTTCTAATATTTTTCATTCAAAAAGGTTATCCCGTCAATGCTGGTAAGCTCAACAATGAATGAAAAATCTTCCTTGGTTTGCAGTGTTGCTTGACAACTTGTGTTCTCCAATGGGAGAACAACATGCATGTTTAGGAAATAAGTTCTGATGTAGCAGCGGATCACCTAAATAAGAGCATGTATTTTATTAAATTATGAGCCAGTAGTAAATTGGACTTACTATAAGTAGATATATCCTACAAGAGTAGCTATTTGTACTTTTTCCTATAATTGGACATTGAAGCAATAGTCCTCTACTGCAAATAACTGAACATGCACTCATAGTTTCAGAATGGTACCCTTCAAGTATTGAAATTGCATGTAGGTAGTTGATAAAAAAAACACGTCCATAACGAATAGAGATCACAGTCACAAAAATTTTGCTAGCTAGATCAGCTACGTATATTATATGAATGATTAACACATGACACAATGAGTACTAGGACCGGTAGATATGCTACGTATATTACATGTGAATAACCACAAAAAAATTTAAATCCCATTTGTACATGAGTAGATTAAAATCCTTACCGTCTTCTCCTCAAAATCCCTCTACAAGGGTTATGACGAAATAATCAGTAGTCATGGCCTCACTGCCACACATCCCGAGTTTGTCAAAACAAACTGGACACTGCGAGAAAAAAAGAATAAAAACCATCAGATCTGGTGTGATAATCACGATCAAGAGGAAAAATGATGCGTAAGATCTAGTTGGCACGTCTTTGATTGGCTTCATGATCGAAGTGGAGGGTGCGTCGGCCGGTAGACTACTTCTAGGTCAAACTTGTGCGGAAGGGCTGGCGGCGGCGAACACGTGGAGAGGGAGGCGTGTGAACGAGGCGGTTTACTGCGGGAGAATAATAACACGCACTCTGCCTTAGGTCAAGCCGTAGACTAGCTGGGTTTGATGGGACAATTCGTGGGCCGCGCTGGCCATTGTGTAGGTTTAGTAAATTAAAAATAGGCTTATTAGTTTAGGCCCACAAACAAGTGACTGCTTTGTACAACCTTGTGTCTATGTACACACGGCACATGTGTTTCCTAATTTTTTTCTATCGATTTCACACGGAAACCAATTCGACTCTGCTCCTTCCACAATTAATATTCCCCTGTACTTCTCTGTTTTCCACTCGTATTCTCCACTGCATCTTCTTCCAACCGCTGCACTCCACTTTCTTCTTCTTCCAACCGCTCCCCTCTCTTCTTCTTCCAAGCATGGATGAACAGAAGTATTTCTGCCGCACGTTGAAGGTCCCCATCCATGGCAAGGAAACCATCGACGTCACATACACCAACGACCCTGCCGAGGTGCAGCGTATTGTAGACATGTACCAGCAGTGGATTGATAGCGGACAAGAAAGGTTCATGGGCCTGGATTTCGAGTACACATCCCACAAGTTGGAGATCGAGAAAAAAGTCGCCGTTCTTCAGTTTGCATTCCGCCGCCACGTCCTGGTGTACCATCACTCCAGGTAAAAGACATTTTTCCTCCCGGTAAAAACTTTAAAAGAAGACTATATAAATAGAGAGAACTATGTATCGTTGTAATTGGATTTTTCGTCGAGAGAGAAAAAGAGAAAAATATGGGGGTGAACAGGAAGACTCGAACTTGAGACATGCAAGTTACTCAAAACACTAAGTAACCAACGCGAAAAGTGAGTAGATATTTATTCATCTCAACTAGTAGTTTCTTTAACAAGTTAGTAGTCACAAATAAATGAAGTTGCTTTCTTCCCTCTGGGCAACGGCCACGGAAGCCATTTGCAGATTGGAGATGGTTTTGCAGTCCCTATTTAGCGCCTATAGCGAGTCCTGAGTAGGACTCGCCCGTGGAAGCATTTTAAGTGGGCCGGCCCATCAATATTTCCTTAAAGAAAAAAGAAGATAAAATGGCTTGAACGGGGGCCGAACCTGGGATCCTGGGACCGGGTGTGATAGTACCAGCCACTGGGCTATGACGCACAATTGTGTACAAAACCTTTTTAAACCCTTTTATTTGTCTTATTGTTTTTGTTTTCGTTTTTCCCATTTTCTTTTCTATTTCTGTTTTTCATTTCAGTTTTATTCTTTCTTTTCTGTTTCTTTTTTTCTTGTTTTATTATTTATTTTTTGGTTTACTATTAGTTTTCGTTCACTATTATTTTGGTCCACTATTGTTTTTTGTTGCATCTGCGTTTTCAGTTCACTATTATATTAGATTCACCGATTTTTTTAAAATTGTTCAAACTTAAAAGTATTAAAATGTTCATCTTTAAAAATTGTTTAGATTCAAAAATTGGTCGGATAAAAATGTTCAAATTCATTGTTCAAACGAAAAAACCTTCGAATTAAAAATTGGCGTGATCGCCGACATCGGCCGCCTGCGCCGCGCCTTCCTATGGGCGGCCGGCGAACGAGCGTATGGGGCCAAGTGCCTCGTGTCGTGGGAGAAAGTATGCCGGTCTAAGAACAAAGGGGGCTTGGGATCCAGTGCCTCTCCACCCAAAACTGTTGCCTCCAGGTCAAGGTCATTCACGGACGCTTCTCCGACACGGACGCTTCCTGGCCACGCTGGGTCTGGTCGAGCCTGGACGGTACCTCCTTGGAAGCGGCCATGCGGCAGGACGCTCACTGCAGCACACACTGGCATGACCTGATCGCCCTCCTCACCTCTACCACAGCATATCCAAGGTAAAGAACTGTCGGGACGATGCCCTCCTATGACAAGCCCGACTCCCCGCCGCGCTACGCCTCGATGTAGACCTCTGGTTACGATACTTTACTCCACACTCCTAGCGACACTGCAACTCACCCACACCCCCCTCCTACACCTCTGTCTAGGACTCTTTTCGCCCTTTCCTTGTGATTAATCGAAAAGATATACAGGTGGAGCCTCTGCTCCTCCCGGTGAAATCTTTAAAACAAATTGTATAAATGGAGAACTATGTACGTTGTAATAGGATTTTTCATCGAAAAAGAGAAAAATGTGGGGGCGAACAGGAAGACTCGAACTTGAGACCTGCCAGTTACTCAAAACAGTAACTAACCAACACGAAAAGAGAGAAAATATTTATTTATCTCAACTAGTAGTTTCTTTAAGAAGTTATGGTCACAAACAAACAAAGCTGTTTTCTTTCCTCTCGGCAACGGCCACGGACACTGGTTTCAAGGTTGAGCGCGCAGCGGCGAGAGCGAGTTGCGACTGGTGGGCCGGGCTTTGGCTGTGGGCGCGATGAACGTGTGGGCCAGCTCCGCCGGGAGAGCCTTCCCCTGTACCGCACAAGCAGAGCAAAGGCGCCGAGCAAACTCTGTACCTAGTTTCCTGGTCACCAGCCTCCTAGCTAATGATCCTGAAACTATTTTTGTCGAATAAAGCTCTCGTTCTATTGCAAAAAAAAAGCTTCCTAGCTGATGTGTTCCTGAACCTAGGAACACATCATCTTCGCTTGCTCTTTTGCCCGACGCTTCTGGTCGGCAATTCGTGCTACGCGGGACAATACGCTGCAGGTGACCGACGCTGCCATCTGCCCCATGCCGCCCTCGATCCTGTTCGGGTCTGCCGACAGTCTCCGTGTGCTATGCCTCTGGCATCTTTGGAAGCACCGGAACAGGGTGGTGTTCAACCACCTCGCCCCCTCCATACCGCTCCTCCTCAAGAACTGACGGGACGATGCCCTCCTATGGCAAGCCCGGCTCCCCGCCGCGCTGCGCCCTGATGTAGACATTTGGTTACGATACTTTACTCCACACTCCATGTAACTTCCTAGCTCTAGCGACAGTGCAACTCACCTCCTGTACACCTCTGTCTAGGGCTCTTTTCGCCCTTTCATTGTGATTAATCGAAAAGATATACATGTGGGACCCTCTTCTCCTCCCGGTGAAAACTTTAAAAGAAGACTGTATAAATAGAGAGAACTATGTACGTTGTAATTGGATTTTTTGTCGAGACAGAAAAAGAGAAAAATGTGGGGGCGAACAGGAAGACTCGAACTTGAGACCTGGAAGTTATTCAAAACACTAACTAACCAACGCGAAAAGTGAGTAGATATTTATTTATCTCAACTAGTAGTTTCTTCAACAAGTTAGTAGTCACAAAGAAATGAAGCTGCTTTCTTCCCTCGCGGCAATGGCCACAGAAGCCATTTGCAAATTGGAGATGGTTTCGCAGTCCCTATTTAGCGCCTATAGCGAGTCCTAAGTAGGACTCGCCTGCGCAAGCATTTTAAGTGGGCCGACCCATCAATATTTCGATAAAGATAAAAGAAGATAAAATGGCTTGAACGGGGGTCGAACCTGGGATCCTGGGATCGGGTGTGATAGTACCAGCCAGTGGGCTATGACGCACAATTGTGTAAAAAAACCTTTTTAAACCATTTTATTTGTCTTATTGTTTCTGTTTTAATTTTTCCCATTTTCTTTTCTATTTCTGTTTTTCATTTCAGTTTTATTCTTTCTTTTCTGTTTCTTTTGTTTATTATTTATTTTTCGGTTTAATATTAGTTTTCGTTCACTATTATTTTGGTCCACTATTGTTTTTTGCTGCATCTGCGTTTTCAGTTCACTATTATATTAGATTCACCGATTTTTTAAAAATTGTTCAAACTGAAAAATATTAAAATTTAAAATGTTCAATTATAAAAATTGTTCAAATTCAAAAATTGTTCGGATAAAAATGTTCAAATTCTAAAATTGTTCAAAAAAAACGTTCCAATTAAAAATTGTTCAATTGAGAATTGTTCATATATAAATTTTGTTCATGTTTGAAATCGTTTATATTTGAAACTTGAGCCTAATGTATGCCGTTGAGCAGTGCACTAGAGCATAATGTACACGTACATAGAAATTTTAAATTGGTCAGCGCGTACATGGAGCAGTGGATTCCTTAGTTTTTTTTAGTCTGAACATTTATTAAAGTCTTGAACCATTTTTAAAAACTATTTATTTTAAAAATCATTTTATTTAAAAAAATTGTTTATCGTTTAAAAAATCGTTCATTTTAAATATTGTTCTCATTAAAAATTATTCACCATTTTTCATAAGTTGTTTATTAAAAAATAATGTTAATTTTAAAATTGTTCATTTTAAAATTTTGTTCACAATTTTTCAATATCTGTTCATATTTTTAAAATCTGGATCAATTTTAAAATCATGAACAATTTTCAAAAGTGAATATTTTTTAATCGATATTTTTCTAAAAGTAAAGAATCAAGGAGAATCAAAAACGTAAAAAAAATGGAAGAAAAGAAACGCTACCTTTTCTTTGAGAAAAAAAGAAACGCTACCTGAGTACCTGAGCATACGTCGGCTGAAGATAAATGAAAGGAAAATGCTTGGGATCATCCGGGGGACGAACCCCCGGTTCCCATCCGTGGCCCACCACTTGCGACGTGCTTATCCCTTCCCTCGACCAGGTCAACCACGGACGGGACGGGACAGCGCAGCGCCGCAGCCACACCCAGCGGGACGCCTCCCCTTCACTTCCGCCGCCACCGGTCAGCTCCCCTCTCGCCTACGCCGACCCTTCTCCTTGCTTCCTACCGGCGAAGCACAGCTACTCGTCGCCGCCGTCTAGCCATGGCCGAAGCTTTGGTCATCCCCACAACGACCTCCGCCCGTTGATTCCCCCGCCACCGCCTAGCCGTCCTCGAGAGGACGACGAGCACCGCCGCCCTTCCCCCTCGCAAGCTTCGTCCTCGCAAGGGGCGCCGCCGCCCTTCCTCCTCCTCCGATGCGGCCGCGCGGAGGCCGCCGCGCTCATCGGCGCCGACAGACCACTGTGGTGCTCCCATGGGCGATGGACGGAGGCGCCTTTTTGCTCGACCACGGTGGTGCTCCCATGGGTTGGCTATGATGCTACTAAAGACCGGTGGCGTTGCTCAGCGCGCGGAATTTTTTGCTACATAGTCTTTTTTTTTTTTTTTGCTATTTTTGTGCAAATTTTTTGCTACTAGAACTCTGGCGATGTCAAAATTTTGCTACAATAGAATAATTATTTTGCTACAATAATTCTTTTTTTTTTGCTATAATAGTACATATTTTTTTGTTATGAGTTTGTCCGGGGGAGTTCTCCGACGATCGCGGGCGAGAGTTTGTCTCCGACGAATTAATTTTGCTACAGTAGCACATTCTTTTTTGCTACAGTAACTCCGGCGGGGTCTCCGGCGAGGTCTGAGATTTCTCTCTAATTTTTGAACGAATCATTTTTGCTACATAGGAGCACTATTTTTGCTACACAGAACAGAATACAGATTTTTGGGCAAAAGTGACACGGGAAGGCGGGGATAGAATTTTTCCATCCCGCGAACGCCCAGCATCGCAACTACTATTAAAAGAGCGAGAGGGGCAGATCCGGTGCATCGTGGCCGTACAAACTTACGATCGACGCTGAATATTTCTTCGACGATACGCGCTAAAACGGTCAGTCAGACGCACTCCGCACGATCCTCCAGTTGAAAACATCCGCGACCCAACAGTGCTAATCAAAAAAAAAAAAAAATCGATAGCCATCCCACGACGCACTGCACGTCGCTTCCCTGACAGCTGACACATCCCCGCCGCGCCGCGCGATTCTGCCCGGTGCCGCCGCTCCGCGCGAACCTGGCAACCGAGCCTGCTCGCCGCCGCTGCTATGCACGTGAGCCCACCTCTGCTGCACCCGCCGACAATTACGATGGGGATCTGGCGGAGGACGAGGACACGCCCCAGCAGCGCTCTCTTCCGGTCATGCATGAGACACTCCTCGCGTAAACGCGGACGCCATGGACTGGACGCCGCTGCCGCCTCAACAGCTCGATGCCACACACGGTTCGGTTTATACTGAAGTTTGCGTATTGCAATTAAGGTGATTTCCCTCCTTGAGTTCCCTCCTGATTCTTCGAATATTTTAGATTTGATATTTTGTCTAGCATTTGTTGATTTTCTCTGTTTTCTGTGTAATTTTCTCGCTGTGGTCCAAATTCAACTCCAGTAGATGAAGCAGAATTCTCTGACGACCCAAAGAAGGAAGTATGTTGGAGAATATGGTCATCCTGTGAGCAATTAGCCAATAATATATTCTACTCCTACCCCAATACTGAAGCGGTTCTTTCTCTCTGTCCATGAAAAAGATGAAAGCTAAAAAGGCCATTGAACTAGAGGATTAAGATGTAACTGATAAGAGTCCTGGTATGATTGACATGAGTCCTGATATAATTGCAAAATGATGCTTCAGTCACAACAATATTCTACGGATCAGACTTGCAAAGTTGATTGATTGGGTACTAAAAATCTCACTTTATGTTTATTTTGTTGTGCTTGTGTTTTATGTTAAATTTTGTTCATCCCAATTCAGTGAAATGTGTGCAAAATCATACCGAACTTTGCACAAAATACCCTTCGCAATCTTGGATGCCGTGAGTCCTTCTAGGTTGTGGGATCTTTGGAGTGTCTGTAATTTCTCAGGTCTTCTCGATCTTTTCCTATTATTTTTCATGTACAGCACAAATGTCGCTCAAGAATCTAAACTGCAAAGATATTTAATTGTTGCATCAATTAAGACAATTGAGTGGTTTGAAAATTATGCAGTTATGTAGTACCAACCATTTTTTTTTTGAAGTTAACATTCTGTTTACATACTTCTCTAACGCCCCGCTTGGATTGTGGGATTCTAGCCCAATACAGGTGGTTTACTCGGATCCCGGAATTTTTCCGACGGTGCCTAAAAAATCCACTTGGATTGCCGCTGGATCTCAATTTCGGCCGTAAACGGCCGGGAAAACTCACGGACCACTACATGTCCCATTTCTATTCCTGCCGTTTTACTGTGCATGGAGAAAACTGGGCGCGAAAAGAAACAGGTGGGAAATAAAACTGAGTAGCCAGGCGGGGCCTAAGGATAGTTAGGTGGTTTTTGCCTTCTCATGTTGTTGTATCTTCTCAAATTTTGGACTCTATTTCCTTGTAATATTTGTTTCCGGGATGTACGAATAATTACAATCCGGGTAGTTAGATTGATAAACTTAGATTGGGCATGCAGATGCGCTATTGACATCTTTAAAAAATCCATGCAGAGATGTGTTAATTAAATTATGTCGGCCGTAGTCATGCATTGCAACCAGTCGGACTTCGACATTGTATCCTGCAATAGGAAGGATTTAGCTGTACAAAATGGCTAAGATAGTTGCGTAAACCTGCAGGCCACTTCTCTTTTATATTAGTGGATATGCATTTTGCATAATAAAGCTACATCCTTGAGAAAAATAATCGAATTGAGAGAAATTGTGTTTTCTTTTGAGAAAGCTGAATAAGTGAAAGCAAAGGTCCAACGTTAATTGTACATATTTTCTTTTGGTACCTCTAATTCTACTCCGAGCTTCTGAAAATATATTTCGTATTTATACGTCAAATTTTGCTAATAGAAGCTTCATATTATCTCATATTACTAATATGTCATTCATTCTTAGCAAGGTTTTTTCATTTGCCTGTCATCCTTAGTTCTACCCAAAGTTGTCAAGATTGCTTATAAACGATATCTAAAGTGCCTGAATACGTCTAATTAATGGAGTTCCATGGTATTCACTATTCACGAATCACAATGTGAGTCCAATGATCAGGGAGTCGATTGAGCTCTCAAGTCAATCGAGAATTAGCAACACTGTAGTTATATATGTATGTCTTGCATTGACATTGAGCGTCTAGGCAAAGTGAAGGAAATTCCTGATTATTTGGCCATGGCTCCGCCAACTTTACCGAGATACCAGGGTGTCTCCGAATCGTACCAGCTGTGTACTAACTCTAGCACCAAGGTTTAGGTTGGACATTGAGCTTCATGACGGCAGGCTCTTTGAGGACCTTTTTGTTAGAGACGTTGTAAAGCTTACACATACATAATTACTAAGTGTATTCTTGAGTGACTTTTATCTCTCATTTATGAAAATACTGGAGCAGAGACGGTTGCTCTATTGATCCCCTGTTGATCTAAAATTTTATCCTTTTGCAGTTTTGTCAAGGTTGTTGTCAACTTAGGGTCCAGCTCATATTATCCGGTAATTTTTTTATCGTCATCTAATTTGTATATTGCATGATACGTGCATGTGCACGTGCTTGATTACTAGTTGTCCTAAAAGAAACATGTACGTGAGAAAACTCTACGTGAGCGTTGCAGCTTCCTACCTCGCTGAAGCACAATGGGCCAGGCCCATGTAACAAGCGTGGACGGCGCGCTTCCCGCTGGCTCGCTAGCACGAGCGAGACGAATCGTACGACTCGCAAGAAGCGATAGATAGGAGGTCCCGATGGTTTCAAGGTTCAGCGCGGTGGGCCGGGCTTTGGCTGTCGGCGCGCTGAACGGGCAGAGCCTTCATTCCCCTTCCCGTCCCGCACAAACAGAGCAAAGGCGCCGAGCTCCCCATTATAAATTGGAGGACTTCCGACTCTGCGCTCCAACCGCCTAACTGAATTGGTCTCTCCCTCCCCCCCTCCAAGAACAAGAACAAGAAACCCGCCGCAATCCTCCACGGCAGCGATGGGAGACCACGGCGGCGGCCCCTTCCTCTTCTTCCGCGAGGGTGGCGTCATCCCGTTCGTGCCGCGGAGGCTGAGGGAGATGGTTTTCGTCGAGAAGGGGCGGGCGGCCGGATTCCTCCGGGTGCGCGACGGCTACCCCACCGGAGGTGGAGGCGGACCGAGCTCCACCGGTGCCCGTCGTTGGGTAGTTGGGTTGGCGGAGGAGAAGACGGAGGAGGCGGTGCTCTGCTTCGTGCCAGCCGGGCACGGGGGCGTCGTCTTGGGGTGCTACTGCTACCTCTGCGGCTCCCCGCTTATCTGCCACGCAGGTGCGGTGTTCGTGTGCCAGTGCGGCGAGGGGTTCCTCCTCGGAATCTGCGGCGAGCCGGCAAGCGTCGACGCCTGCCTCAGAAGCGAGGCTTCCTTCGGGGTCCACGACGCCGAGACCTGCAGCGGGAGCGGACAGCTGCGGCGGCCTGCGTCGACGTCCGTGCGCGTGGGAGGGCACCCCGCCACCGACGGCGACGACATCGGCAGCGGCGGGGCGGTCTCCGGTGCAGCAGAGCGCCCTCCAGCGCGCGGAGGCAGAGGCGGGCAAGATGGCGCCCGAGGCAGAGGCGGGCAAGATGGCGCCCGAGGCAGAGGAGTTCCAGGACGCCGACGTGGACACGGTCCGGCGACCCCGACGCCAGAGGTTCGTTCTACTCCTCCCGTCTGCGGTTGCGTTTCATATTCTCTATCACGCATGCGCGGCGACGTTCGAATCTCGGCGTCAACCCGTTCTCTGCAGGGCGAGGGCAGGCGAGCCCGGAGCCGTGCAGCGAAAGCATTGCTTTCCTACAAGCCGCCATCGCCGGAGGAAGCCGAAGCCGAGGGTGGTCTCGCCGTGCAGCCTCCAGAACGTGACGGCCCCGCGCAGGATTCTGTCAGCGTCGTGCAGAAGAACGAGGCGCTCACCATTTGCTACGGCGAAATGGTGTGCGTGTCCCAGTCCATCAAGAAGAACTTGGCTGCGCAGGACATGGTTCGAGAGGATGCGTCGCGTCGACAGGACTGGTCTGGTGTCGCCGACCGAGTTCACCGACTTCGTGCCCAGCTTGACGCTCTCCTATCGCGCTATGACATATTGTCCGACAACGTAGGGGCATTGCGCTGCCAGATCAGATCCCACCGCGGGTTCCCCGTTGAGGCGCCCCCGATTCTCCAGAAGCATCCCGTGTCGTTTACGTCCAAGAAGTGAGATAAATTCGATTTGTTTAGTTGGTGTTAGCCATTAGTTGATTTCTCACTACTCTGAAATATGTAGAGTACAACTCTCGAACGACCCTGAAAATTCATCCTTTTTTTTCAACTCTATCAGTATTGTGATTAGTGTTGATTTCATCCATTTTAGGGGATTTTTTTATTTCCAAGTACCCAAATTTCGTAACCAATAAAAACTTTTGAATTACTTTGCTAGTGATTACAGATTTCCCTGTCTATTACACTGTTTGACTTTGGGTAGTAAAGTCACATCATGGATTGCCTTGTCATGAGATAAGTCGTCGGAACACGCGAGGAAAAGATTGATAGAGCACAAGATTGATAGTAGGATGACCATGTAACTCCACCTTTGCTAGACATTTGCTGTGTCCACCTACTCTCCTTGTTCCAAAATATATGACTTTCATTCGTCCAAACATGCATGTATGTAGAGATGAAAGTCATCTATTCCGGAACAGAGCGAGTACTTGTTAGACGTTAGTATGCAAAAATCATATCCCATCGTGTTACACGTAATCTGGTTACCAAAACATGATTGCCTATTTATACTTATAGTTCCAGTTGTGTGTATGAAAAACCGAGTCACTAAAATTAATTCAAATCAAATTTTCCGTCCTATGTAGCACACAAGATATACTATAAAGGTACGCGCAAGGATAGATCTGCTCGAACGAGTGTCGATGACGATGTCGGTGATGCATGTTGAAGAGTTCGACGGCTAAGCCTAGTGGCGGAACTGTTGCTGTCTCTCCGTATCGTGCCTTCTGTATCTAGCAGAGTGAGGGTCTCACATGTTACCCCTCTGAGAGCTCGCACATATACGCCCGTCAAAGTCCTGAAGCGCGCTCTCCGGGCCTAATCGCTATAGGCGCACAATTGAGCTGGAGCGATCCCAACACATGTGGAAGAGAGAGAGAGAGAGAGAGAGAGAGAGAGAGAGATTAGATATAGTTCTAATCGGGAGAGGACACCTCAAACCCCTATTAGAATAAGTTGTAAACCAATTAGAGCGATGTAATTAGAATCTCTAATTAGACACTTTAATAACTAGAGAGAGGCTCGAGGCCAATTGAAGTTATTTGTCTCTAGGGCTTGGGGTCCTTCTATATGTGGAGGAGGGGGAACTTTCCTTGGGGGCGATGGAGTCCTACTACCTCTCCAGGAAGGTGGCCGCACCACCCCTCCTAGAGGGAATCAGATTGGACTCCCTCGTGGAGTCCAACTCCCCCTTCCTTTGCTTTTCTATTTTTTGTCTTTTTATTTTTCTTTACTTTCTCAAATAAATCAAGAAAAATAACCACCGGATGGTGGTGCGCATTGTGGATCCCTGGAGCCCACCTGGAGGTTCCTAAATTTTGGTTCGTCCATGGGGGCAATCCTACCCCCCTCCGGCAGTCCACCCTTCTCTTTTTTGCTCGAAACTCTTCCGGAACCCGTTGACCCCTTTAGATAAAATCATCGACATTATCTAACGATGTCAGAAACATACTCTCGACATCCCGGGACAACTCATGTACCCTTTAGTCTCTCTGAATATTAATTCTATCACGCGGGAACCATCTGTATGATACCCGCTCTTTCTTCGGACCATTCAATGTGAACAAATGACTTTGACGTCTTAAGTGCGTGACTCCAATAGGTTCGATAATATGTAAACATGATCGGGAAACTAATTTCCCAATCAATATTCAACGTCGGGACCATGGACGACCATGGTCGTCCATATTCATTCCTACGAGTTATACGAAGAAAACTAATGAACATGTTGGTTACTATGTATGTCCCGATTACTTCGCATACCAACCAATACCTCGAGACGAGATGAATGATGTGAATGTGATTAAGCTCTTTAATTACCATATCATAATATCTTTGATGCCTGGTATGGTTCCTTTTACTCGTTATCGTGTTATAGTATCACCATGACCGGTGTCATGGCTTTGTCTGCGCGGAGTTATTAAATGATACCATTACATTGAGTAGATCTTGGATATCTCCCTCTATTATGTATAGGAGTACTTCTAAGTGTTGAACAATCACGATGCAATTAATATTTTCGGGAACACCCAATGATAGCCTTTTTTATCACCCAGTTTACGGTGTGATACTTGAATATACCAAAGTGATATTTCCGGTGAAGATCATCGTATATTCTCATGATCTAAGGAAGAAACGAAATAACCATCTTGTGACGATCGTATTTAAAGAAACGCTAAAACAGATTTCGTAGTATCTCCATTACTTGGGTCTGCCCAGCCAAATTATTGAAATAACAATGTGATCCTATTAATATTGATAAAACATATGTCCATGACCATGAAAACATGGTCATCTAAAATTAACAAGTTTGTCTCTGGGACATGACAAAGGGTTATAACGGTATGTTTATGTTTTACACGTGTGTATGGGTTTTTGCTCTGAATCTCATATTTAGTGACCACACCAGTTATAGCATAAAAACACAATACGTTATACATGAAATTGATGTATTTTGTTGTCTCTTAGGCATACATACAACACAGGGGCGTAGCTAGAACTATTCATGGGTATGCAATGAATACCCAATTTTTTTTGCACAATGCTTATATTATGTCTTATCTTGTCCAAAATGTTATCAGGAACTTTAATTTCTTGCTATTGTGCTGAAAAAATATCTCTCTGCATACCCAGTTTAAATTTCCTAGCTACGCCACTGATACAACATCATCCCACTTGTACAAGAAACAAAAATCTAGTCTCTTAGCTCATCTCCCAATGGCATTGCATTCTTGATTGTGGTGAAGACTCTGTCCTTGAATCTAAAACTTCAGTTTCATGTGTATTTTCATATGTTGGATAATCAATTATCTCCTTGATCTCAAATGATTCTTGCGGTTCAAATGTTTGGTGCTTTAACCAAGATGACAATCTATTTCTCACAACGTCGATGCATCTTTTGTAAAGTACCCTATCCAGTTCTATGAAGAAATTAGATCAAAACATTTAATCATCAAAATTCCGAAGTGCATCCCATCTTACCGCTATTGTTATAGATTCTATCATAGTGTTAAACTTCGGAATTGTCCTCCAAGTTTAACATGGAATTTCTTCCATCCTACTATGCCACCTTATTAATACTAAGTTGATTGGTTTTGTGATTATGCAACAAACCCGTCATTAGTGCAATAATATACACTAAGTTGTTTCCACATCAATCACAACTGTGAAGTGTACCTTATATTCCTCCTAAGGTTATATTCTCATCTTCGGTTTATGTTCATAAAACTTAGAACATAAGTCATATCTTATTTGTGTACATATTATGGTGGACATGATTAATCTAGTCATTCATACATATTTCCCATCATATTTCTCTTTTCTATTCACTCATAATTAAGTAGGTTTGCTTCGTGTAAGTATTTTGATTTCTAAATATATATTTCCCTTAGTTTGAACAATATGCTAATTGTTTTTTCCAACAATATTTCTCCATGATTTTTACATGTTTGTTCCAACACACAAAAGTAATGGAAAACAAGAACCATACTCTATTATGTACAGATAAGTTCTATCATGAACTTTCCATCCAAACTTTTATCACTCATCCACTTCCAAAGTGGAAATACCTATACTATATTGTCCTTAGTCATTTCACTGAAATACTATTTCAATTCAACATTATACTATCTCACCAATATTTCAAATTAACGATATGTTGTTCACATAAAGTATTGTAAATATTCTTTAGCGCTCCCATCGACTTTCTTGAGTCCTCAAGTATCTTAACCGTCTTTGATGATGTCAAATACTTGGAATATTATATTTAGGCGAAGACCTAAACTCTTTAAGTATTTCTTTAGTTCCATGAATGGATAACGAAAGTTCAAATTTCCTTCTAGCATATTCTAACCTGCAATATTTTGAAGACAAGTTATGCAACACTTTCTAGAATAATCCGTGTAAACATAAAACCCATGCGACAGAAGATTAAATATGTACCATCCCTTATTTTTTTCTTGGAGAAAATAAAATATCTAAAAAATATGAAACTTCCGTTTTCGTGATAATGCAAGCCACCAAAATAAAATAAAATGCAAACTCAAAGGAAATAATATAACCTTTTCAAAGTAAATGGAAGTGTTAATCCAAAAGAGCATCTCTTTTATAAACCATAAAATTGATTTAAATAAATATGTTTCCAAGAATTCCAAATCATTTCATAAACGGTTTTAGCAAGAATTATTTTGTATGGAATAATATCAATGTGTTTTAAAACTCAATACTATACCATATAGTATCTTACAAATTTTGTTAAAGGAAAAAATGAATTATTAAACCATACATTTTTAAATAGACATTATTTGTACTTTTTGGATCTCAACTTTATTTGAAAATTCAAATTGTGAATTGTGTTGCAAAAAGCAAAAAAAAAAAAAATATTTTTGTTGAATATGAAATGAGTTCTACAACAGCCTAGGTATTTATTTAAGATCATTTGGACATATAAACTAAAAGTTATGGAATAAAGAAGTTAAAAATAGAAAAGGAAAAGAAAACATAAAAAAAGAGAAATGCGCGCCGCAGCCTTGGGCCGAGCCCATTGGCCATCCACAACAGAGGAAGCAGCTTGCGAGCAGCCCAAACCGCGTAGCAAAAAGGCTACGAAACCATCCCACAGGCTGCATCCGCTCTCCCCTTCCACAAACACATGGGTCCCGCCAGTCGACGTCACACGTTATGTCGAGCGCATCGACGTTCGTGCCCGACACGCAGACGCCGTGGCACCACCTTGCCCCCTCGACCCTCCATATATACTATACGTCCCTATACGTTTGTGCATTCTCTGAAATCCTAATCCAAAACCCCGCTGCCGCCTCGAGAGATCTCTGCCATCGCCACCATTAGAGAGCGCCTTGGGAGCCTCTCGCTATCACCTTTCCCGTAACCATGAGGCCACGCTTTCGTTGCCTTCGGAATCCCCTCATGTCAACGCCATCCACCGCCTGAACCCTAGCACCACCACCTTTTTCAGCGGAGATGACTCTGCAACGGTGAGCCCTTCTTTCGCGCTGCTTTGTTCAATCTGCACAGACGATCAAGATTAAAACATGGACAGGTACGCGCTGCCAGCCGTCAGATCTGGATCTAACGATCCAGATTCAATAACCTTAGACACATACGCAGCCCCGTCAACGTGCCACAGCAGTGCACAGTCAGCAGGGTCAACCAATCAGGAACTTCCAAATAGCCCAGCCTTTTCAGGATTTAATTCGAACAAAAAACCAATTGGCAGTTTTACAGAAAACCCCCTGGAACTTAGAAGGATCGTAACTTTTGATCCATAAGCCCAAATTTAGCAAACT
This sequence comes from Alopecurus myosuroides, assembly GCA_028641055.1. Classification (NCBI taxonomy): domain Eukaryota; kingdom Viridiplantae; phylum Streptophyta; class Magnoliopsida; order Poales; family Poaceae; genus Alopecurus; species Alopecurus myosuroides. Next base: position 305,316,898 of record CM054061.1, read on the forward strand.
TGGACTTTTCGAAATCGCTAAACATGTAGAAAATATTTAGCACTCGAAAAAATTAATTTTGACTATTTAAAGTTTTTTTCAAATTCAAATGTGCTTGTTTGATGATGTTTGGCATATTTATATTATGTAGATCCAATTTAATCAAACCAAATTTTTTTGGAGACCTTCGGATGTGTCCTAATAGAACACTCAGCCCAAAATTAATTTTCTACTAATTTAGAATTATTTTAGAATTTCAATACTCCTTTGACTATTTTGAATTTCTTTAAATTTTATAAATATTTCCACTATGTTTTCTTTAGCAAAATTGTTCTAAGTACTAAGCTTAGAACAGAGAGACCAAAACGTAAGCTATTGGACACCATCAAACCAATTTCATGTAAGTTGCTCTAGATGACCCTCCTAGTTGAAACCATCAAGTTACTATTTGTGAAAACCATGAAGTGCAAGAAATATGCTCCATTTGTCATCCTTGAAGTCAACCTGAAGCAACCACCTAGAAGGCCAATCAAGGACTTAGTAAAGTAAATATACTTCAGAAGCATCACCAGAAAGTAGAAGCACTAGAAGAAATCAAGAGGAACATCAAGAAGACCAACCACATATCTCTCTAATCTTGTCTTTCCTCCCTTTCTTTTCTTTCCCGTTGGACCTTGTGGCGGGGACAAGTTAGATCAAGACCAGCCCCTGGTTTGTACCAAAACCATCAAGTTCTGCAAAGTTCGATGATATAACCACACCAAGGAGGAAGCCACAAGGGAGCCTAAAGATGATCTTTAAGAAGACCAACCATGTGAATACTTGAAGCTACAATCTATTCAATATGATTAGTATCAAGTTTGATTTTTTCCAAGACTTAGAATTGGTTTTTCAAGTGAGATGAGAGCTTTTTACAAACACTCTTAACAAGAAGCGTTTCATCAATGTTGTGGTTTAGGGTATTGTCGTGGGATAATCACGGCAGACGTTACCGTGGGTAACTTATCTTGGGGCAAATCGACTCTGGTGTTTGGGAGAGGGTTTAGCTCAAGGGAGAACATGATGATATGCGATCTGGTAGCCGGCAATCAAGTCGCCGAGTCTCCGATCTAGATATATTAACTCAACTCTCGTGTTACACTGGATACTCGATACCTAGCGATATTGCTCGAACTCTTGGATCTCTGCTAAACTAAACCTAGGGGCCGGCTTATATAGTATCCGGACCCCCTGGCCTGCTCTCCAAGGCGTACTCTGAATCCTACCCGGACACTGCCTACAAACCCTAAACTTCCTTACCGGAACCCACAGTCCGGGTTACCAGGCCTACGATCTTGGGCCTTCTAGAAGCTCCTTTATCCTAAGCCGGGTCTTTGCGCAGCGTCCTTTGGGCCGAGTTACTCCTTGGCGTTGGCCTACCGGGTTATCATCCCTCCATTAGTAGTCCCCAGAATAGCTTGGCCTTCACGAGATCCTCCTTGAAGCGCACGCTATTCCCTGCAAAAATATCAAACATTCAAGTTCACAGGGGCCGGGTTAGATTGCTTTCATAAACAGCTAGGCCTAAATCCATGGTGGCCATATAATAACCCGGCTTTCTCTAAGTCCACTGTTTATTTTTCCGGGTCAATCCCCTGATGCAAACGCCAAAGATCCGGCTTACTTTACTTGTTAATCGATCCAGGTATCACGGAGAAGATTTGTTCCCTATCCATTCCGGATATCTCGTCCAGCACTTAAAGCATATCTCAGAAAATCCGGACGGGTATCCCTTATCCCGGAATTTCCGATTCCCGCCCGTTGGTCTAGGTTTACCCACCCGTACCTTATAAATAGGTACCTAGGGGGTAATCCATCCCAACGGTTCATTCCTTATTCTTCTTCCTCCGCGTCGGCGCCCTCTCTCACCCGTGCTCGCTCATCACCGCCACGGAGACCTCGAGCACGCCACGGAGCAAAGCCGCCGCCGGCTGCGTTCATCCACCGTTCGCCCCGCGCCGCCGCAAAACTCTGCCGCCGCGCCCTCAACTTGCCCGCCGGGAATCGCAAAGGGGCATTTGGATTGCGCCATCTGCCGCCGTCGTGCTCTGCTCCAATATCCTCCGGTAAGCTTCTTGCTCCCATTGAATTAGCCTCACAATTTCTCGATTCGTTCTAGATTGGATCTAGGTCAACCGCGGGCCATTTCTTGCCCCGCGCCGGATTAAGTCGCATAGACTCACACTAGTCCATCCAATTGCTTGAATATTGGCCCCACTTCGTTCTCCTATTGCTTGTAGTCACTAATTTCACCACGAATTCGAAAATGAAATTTCCAATCTAGGCTCGGTCCGCCCAAATTTTCCGCAACTGCCACCAATACTCGGAAAATCCACTTCTTCCGGTTCATTTACTTGCGCTAGATACATAAGCAGTCAATCTTTTTCCATGAATGTTTGCCAACACGTAAATATCCCGTATTTTCTGTACTGCCACTCGATACCCGGATAACCTATAATTTTCGCTCCGTCCAGTGATACCCGGACAATTCATAGTCCTCATGCCTCTTACTGATACTTGTTTGTGTTATATTCGGATAACTCACGATTTCCGAATCTTACGTCTCATACTTTTTTGTCTTGTGTCCTGCAGTCTGAACCCATGGCTCCCAAGAAGCAAGGGAAACAGCTGGCTAAAACACCGGATGACCCAATCGATATCCGCCAACTGGGCGCGATCCACGGTTACCAAGGCCAAGCTGGAGGAGCTGGCCGAGTTAGGGGTCCTTCCCCCTCAGGAAGATATCCACTGGAGGGTGCCGGGTGATGAGACCCGGCCCACGCCTGCTGCCGACGAGGTAATCTGCTTTGTCGAGCACGTGACCCGGGGGTTCCGCCCTCCGGGTCACCCTTTCTTTCGTGAAGTCTTGAGCCATTACGGCCTCCGGGTGTTCGACATAGGGCCTAACTCTATGTTGAACATAACCCATTTTATCGTCCTTTCTGAGTCATATTTGTGCATTCCGCCAAATTTGGCTCTCTTCATTGAACTTTTCCAGTGCAAACCGTGCCTCGAAAGCGGTGACGGGGCACTTCTTGCTTGCGGCGGGGTTTCCATCCAGCGCCGTAAGAACTCCCCAATGCCGACTCTTAACCTGAATTCTCACGTTAAGCATTGGCAACTCTCCTTCTTCTACTTCCGAGACACCTCCCCACCCGGCGAAAGGAAACTGCCGGGTTACTCGGAGGGTCTCCTTGATATTTCCGAGTCTTTCAACGCATTTGCCCCTGAGTCGGACAGGGAGGCCATCCAACCCCACCTATCTAAGATAGTTGTCCTCTCTGCCCAAGGTCTCCTTGGGCTCAACCTAGTCAAAACTTGGGTGAACTTTCGCATTCAGCCCAATTCCATCCGCTCAAAACTGATGTGCGAGTATTCAGGGCACTCTACGGATTCCCTCCGATACTCTTCCAAGAAATACCCGGCCGGTGACACCAACAAGACCATCAAGAGTTTCTTGACGGAGAAGTTGGAGGTAATCCGGAACATAGCCGGGTTGGAACCATTTACTCGCGAGAACCCAGCTCCCGAGGTAAAATCCGGTTCTCATACTTTTACTTTCATACTTTTCTCTCGATACAACTACTGATCCTTACCCTCGTGCCTTTATCTCAGGCTGATAACGCCTTTTGGAACATCGGAACGCCCCCTAACTCCGAAAATCCAGAGGAGGAAGAGGACGTAGTTAACTCGGAGGAAGGTACATTCCGGGTCTCACTTAGATTCTGCAAGCTCATTGCTGTTCATTCTCTGTTTTTCCGACAGTATACCTTGATAACTTTCGGAGCCAGAGGACAAGGACGAAGAAGAGGAAGAACCGGAAGGAAGGGTGGAAACAGCAAGCGATGAAGATGAAGTTGAGCCGACAGTCAAGGTCAGAGCAAAGAGGAAACCCCGAGGGGTCGTTTTTAAGGTTCCATACCGCTTCCTTACTTCTAAACCATACTCCTTTGATAACATGCACGAGCTAAACCAAGAGTTATCCAACTGGCCGTACTTGAAGGATCCGCCCGTGACAAAGCGCAGAATGTGACTCGGAATTTTCCGGGTGAAGGTGCTCTTAACCCGGGTATTCCATCATCTCTGGCTCGACGCGCTGGTATTCACCTGATCCTTTCTTGAATATCAAAGTTTTTCCAAATTACCCCTTAGCAGGGCAGCTCCATGTCTTACTTTCTTTGATGTTTTTCAGCTTCGTCCGGGTCCAGCAGGGAGTTCCCCTCGGACTACATGGTGAATCCCGGGTAAAGTTCTTCTCCTGATGTTCTATCACCTTTCCATAATTTTTCCCCAGTTGCATGCTAACTGCTTATTTATACTGTCCACAGAGCCACGGTCACTATCAGTGACCAGGAAAATATGGAGACCGATGACCCGGGTAAGGAGAACCCGATTGATGATATGACTGCCGCAGCTGGCGGCGAAGAACAACAACAAGTGCCACCAACAAAACCGGCTGATCAAGATGCCGAGTACCCCATAGCCTCGCACACACGCGAGGAGGAAGAGGCCACAGTCTTGGGCACGGGGGGAAGGGCACCAGACTCCGATACTCGGACTACTCGGGTGCCTTCTCCTGCCAAGGAGAAAACTCCCTCTCCGAGTTACCAAGATCCCGGGTCTTCCAACTTGGGCAACCATACCTTCGACCAAATGATGAGCGCCCTCCTCGCCATGAAGGCCTCAGAGAGCAGTATGCTAGAGCGTATGGCAGCGGAGCACCAGGTAACGTTAATTGATATCTCATAGTATCCATCTAGTCCCCAAGTTCCGAGTATAACTTGCTGAAGTTGTGCTCGGTACTCCGCGCAATACTCGGCTTACCATGATACCCGACTAATGCTTATACTTTTGTCCCTTACAGGCACAGGCCACCCGGTCCGAGGAAATTTTAGCTAAGACCGAACAACTTCTGCTTACCGAGGTAAAGCTGAGGGAGACCCTTGAGGCTGAGGTGGAAACCCTGAAGAAAGACGTTTCCAAATACAAGAAAAAGTACACCACTGCTCAAGCCGCGCTGAAGAAGTTATCGGACCAAGTTACCGATACTTATCGCGTCTTACTTGGTAAGATTTTTGCCACTGATTGCTTTCGTGACTCGGCTTGTGTCTTGGTTCATGATACCCGGGATTATTGATGTGACCTTTACTGTTTCAACTGTAGGCTCTAACCTTGCGGCCCCAGAAGAAGATGATGTCAAGAAAGCTAAAAACCTAAAAGACTGTGCTCCGGTCATTCTGCACCGGCACCAAGTGGATACTGGATACCGTGCAGTGGCCAACTGAGGCATATCCGGGTGAAGAAACCCTTATCCAGGCGTGCTCCACTGTGCCTTCATGGATTGAGCTCTGGAAACGTTCGGCCTGCCGGGTTGGCATGACCCGGGCGCTTATGCTGGCTAAAGCTTACTTTCCTAAGCTTGAGCCGGCAAAGGTGGTAGCCGGGTTTCCATAGTTCAAAGCGGATGGCTCCAGGTTTGGGGCCAAGGATTTCAAGGCCGTACAGTCCACGGTACGTCACTCGGCAACCACTTTGGCCGATAGTATGGACCTGAGGACGTTTATGACTTCATACGACGCTGAAGACAAAGTTGTGAAGGAGGTTATGCCCCTGCCCTTTAACATTTTGAAGAAATGGAACGCTGATTCGGCCAGGAAGAGGGAAGAGACCGCAAAGAGGGAGGCCGAGTTAGGATCAGAGCCAACCACCTCTACACCGGTTGTCCGCCCGCCTGTCCGTCCTGATGCTGAAAACCCGGGTGATGATGCTGGGAAAGCTGAGGAGCGAACCCAGGACCAAGACCCGGAGGGCAAGGGCAAAGACATAGACCTGACCCAGGAAGCCGAGTAAACATATGTCATTATGATACCTTGCTCGTTTGATGCTCTTTGTGGAAACAAATATTATTTTGATGGTGCGCCTGTGCACCTTTGATATTTATCATTGCGTCGTGTAAATACATTTTGAAACTTTAGTAGCTTTCGTGGCCCTTCTGGCCTTTGGATGCATTTGATATCTATCTGCTTGTGAGCCCATTTGTTCTTGATATCCGACTTTCTTTATGGTTCCTTTTGTGAGACTCGGTTTCCGAGTCTCGTGGGTTTTGACAGGTGGACTTTTCTCTAAGTACCCAAGTCCCCAAGACTCGGATGTTTGGGTTTTTTGAGCTTAGTAACTAAGCAACTTGTTTCTTTTTTCAAAATCCCCAGTCCCCAAGACCCGAAATTCCGAGTCTGGGATGTGTGGTCTTTCAAAGAGAACAAGTTGTTTTCTTCTAAGCCCAAAACCTAGAGCCGTTTCACATAGGTATTGAAGTTATGCTTAATAAACTTTGAGTTTCCGGTTATTGGCCCTGTACTCTGCATAACTTGTGGTTTAGATGACCCTTTTGACTATCTTGTACTCTAAGCCGGCTTTCGCGTGGATATCATGTTGTTACATCTATACGAAAACAGAGTCAGGCAAGTCCCATTGGGCTTCATGGCTGATTGTAATCGTAAGCGAGCAAAGCATGCCACTTTAGTGCGAGTCACATCGAGCTTAAGTAAGAAAAGTCAAGAAAGTTTGGCTCCTTTGTCCGGTTATAAGATTGCAGCCGTACTCATTTGCGAGTAGTCGGCCCTTATAACTCATAGGCATCGTGGCCGGGTCTTTGAGTTTGTAACTGTGCTATTCAAGCAATCAGCCCCCAAGACCTAAATATATGCAACATACTAAAGAAGCTAATGTACTAAGAACAATAAATAATACTTACCTGGAAGAAAAGTAAAAAACATAACAGAAAAAATAAAAAACTTGATAAAACAGGGTAAGGAAAAGAACGATACGTTGCTTAACCATCTCTTTATTGATATGAGAAAGTTAGGTCAGCAGGCCGCCTCATTAAAAACCCTCCAGTCCCCTTAGGTACCCTGGATAGGAAAAGAGTGCGTCTGAAACCTGCTGCCTGTTACATCGTGTAATTCCACTTGTGAATCTAGTCTATACTAGGTATAGTAGGGACGCAGCTGAGCCACGTTCCATGGTCTTTCTCTCTCTTGCATAGATGAAGTGGTATGAGCGGTGTCGTTAACCGTAGCCGACCCTTCCCTTGCATCTATCAAGTAATATGATCCATTGTGCAGATTCCGGCTTATGATAAACGGTCCTTCCCATGGCGGTGATAACTTGTGTTTTCCTTCCTTTGACTGTACCAGGCGCAGAACCAGGTCTCCTTCCTGGAAGACCCAGGTTTTCACGCGCCGGCTATGATATCTCCGCAGATCCTGCTGATATATGGCTGATCTCTCTAAAGCTTGTTCCCTGTGTTCTTCTAACATATCCACGGCGTCCTGCCGGGTCTTCTCGTTCTCCACCTCGACGTAAGCCGATACTCGAGGCGAGTCATGGATAATGTCACTCTACAACACCGCCTCCGCACCATAAACCATGAAGAACGGTGTCATCTGAGTAGATCTATTGGGTGTAGTGTTGATACCCCACACCACTGAAGGTAACTCCTCAACCCATGCACCAGCAGCTCTGATGTATGGAACTCGCAATCGTGGCTTTAATCCATGAAGTAACTCTTGATTTGCCCTCTCCACTTGTCCATTAGCCTGTGGATGGGCCACTGATGCTATGTCAAGCCGGATTCCATTGTTACCACAAAATATCTCCATCTCGCCAAGGGACATGTTGGTTCCATTGTCGGCAATTATGCTATGGGGATACCCGAACCGATAGATAATCTTTTTCAGGAACTTGACTGCTGTAATTGCTTCACAGTTGGTAACTGGCATATCTTCAACCCACTTTGTAAATTTATCAATAGCCACCAAGAGATGTGTCTTTTTGCAAGGTGACATGTGAAAGGGGCCAACCATGTCCATACCCCAAACAGAGAACGGCCAGGTTAACGGGATAGTCCGTAGTTCCATAGCCGGCACATGGGTTTGGCGAGCGTACCTTTGACATCCGTCACACCTTGCCACCAAGCGCTCTGCGTCTGCTAGGGCCGTGAGCCAGAAAAAACCATGTCGATAAGCTTTGGCCACAAGGGATCTTGTGGATGCATGATGCCCACAATCACCTTCATGGATTTCCTTGAGGATCTGTCGGCCTTCTTCTGGTGCTACACAACGCAAAAGACTCCTGCTGCACTTCTCTTGTATAACTCCCCGTTGATGATGGAATATCCTTTTGCTCGCCTCAGAATTTGTCTTGCTAATACCTCCTGCTGTGGTAACTCGCCCCGTGATAGGTAGGCCAGGAACGGCTCTGTCCACTCGGGAACAACACGTACTCTGGCCACGAGCTCCAAATCCGGGTCTTGATTTGCCAGTTCTTCCTCAGACTCGGTTTTAACTGATGGTCGCCATAATTCATCCAGGAAAACATTAGGTGGAACCGGCTCTCTGCGCGAGCCGAGTCTGGCGAGTGCATCTGCTGCCTCGTTTTTTTCTTCTGTCTATGTGCTCCACCTCATACCCGGAAAAACACCCGGCAACCCTATCAACCTCTCCGCGGTATGCTACCATAGTTGCATCTTTTCTATCTCAGGTTCCTGAGACCTGCTGTACCACAAGGTCCGCATCTCCAAAGCATTGTATCCTCTTAATGTTCATCTCCTTGGCTACCTTTAAGCCATGAAATAAGGCCTCATACTCGGCCACGTTGTTGGAACAATCAAAGTGAATCTGCAGCACGTAACTCAACTTGTCTCCTTTGGGTGATGTTAGCACCACTCCAGCTCCTGACCCCTCGTATTGCTTGGAACCATCAAAGTGCATGATCCAAGACTCGGAGTTTGGAGCCATGGTGGGCATGCCTGTGTGCGTCCAATCATTAACAAAATCGACTAGAGCTTGAGATTTGATTGCTGACCTTGGCTCGTAATTGATATGATAATCCCCATCTCGATCGCCCACTTGGCTATTCTACCTGTTGCATCCGAGTTTCTGATGATATCCGACATTGGTATAGAACTCACCACTGTTATGGGGTGTTCCTGAAAATATGGCTTCAATTTCCGGCTGGCCATGAAGACCCCGAAAACCAGCTTTTGCCAATGTGGATAGCGTTGTTTTGCCTCTGATAATACCTCGCTGACGTAGTAAACCGGCCTCTGGACCGGGTGATCTTTCCCATCCTCTTTACGCTACACAACAACCACTGCACTAACCTCTCGGGGGCAGCTGCTACATATAACAGCATAGGCTCTTTAGGACCCGGGGCTGCTAGGACTGGTGCTTCAGATAGTTGCTTCTTTAGTGCCTCGAACGCCTCATCCGCCTCTTATCCCAAACGAATTTATCGGATTTTTTCAAGAGCTGGTACAAGGGTATTGCTTTCTCTCCGAGTCTGGATATAAACCGGCTCAAGGCTGCTACGCACCCTGTGAGTTTCTGAACATGCTTCAAATTTTCCGGCTTTTTCAGGCTCTGAATAGTTTTGATTTTATCCGGATTTGCCTCAATTCCTCTCTCAAAAACGATAAAGCCGAGTAACTTCCCAGCTGGAACTCCAAATACACACTTTGTCGGGTTAAGTTTCATCTGGTACCTTCTCAGGTTCTTGAACGTTTCCTTTAGATCATCAATGAATGTCTCCGCCTTTCTGGTCTTGATCACCACATCATCTACATAAGCATGGACGTTGCGTCCAATTTGGTCCTCGAAGCACTTCTGAATACACCGTTGATAGGTTGCGCCAACGTTCTTCAATCCAAATGTCATGGTCTTGTAACAAAAGGCCCCAAAAGGGGTTACGAATGATGTTTTCTCCCAATCCTCCTTCTTGAGCTTGATCTGATGATACCTGGAATATGCATCCAGGAAACATAATAGGTCACTTCCAGCTACTGCGTCTATGATCTGATCTATCCTTGGTAGTGCAAACGGATCCTTTGGGAAATGCTTGTTGAGACTCATGTAATCAATGCACATCCTCCACTCATTGATCTTTTTCATTAGAAGAACCGGATTCGCTAACCAGTCCGGGTGAAATACTTCCATGGTAAAGCCGGCTGTCAGCAGCCGAGCAATTTCTTCTCCTATAGCTTTCCTTCTTTCCTCGTTCATCTTTCTCAAGCCTTGCTTCACGGGTCTAGACTTGGGATCGACGTGCAAACTGTGCTCTGCCAACTCTGTAGGGATACCCGGCATGTCGCTAGGCGTCCAGGCGAACACATCCTGATTCAAACGAATAAAATCCACAAGTGCTTTCTCCTGCTCGTTGTCCAAGTTAGATCCTATAGCAAATTGCTTAGAGGGATCGCCCTCGACAAAAGCTACCATCTTGGTGTCCTGTGCTGCCTTGAACTTTGTTGTTCTGTCTTTTCAACGCTGTTCTGTCATCCGGGTCTACTTGAGGCCGGTAATACTTGAGTTCCTCTTTCCTGCAAGCTTGCTCCGCCATGGCTGCATCTCCTTCATCGCACTCAGCTGCTATATCCCGGCTTCCATGTATGGTGATGGTCTGCTTGGGACCCGGGATTTTTAGCTGTAGATACACATAACACGGCCTGGCCATGAACTTAGCATAAGCCGGCCTTCCAAATAACGCGTGATAAGGACTGCGCAACTTAACCACTTCGAAAGTAAGCCACTCGACTCGGTAATTATCCTTTGATTGTCCAAAAGCTACCTCCAATGTGGTCTTTCCCTCGGGGCACGCTGAGTGACCCGGCACAATCCCATGAAAAACTGTCGAACTTTTCTGTAGCTGAGACTCCTTGAGACCCATGCGTAGAAAGGTTTCCCAATACAAGATATTGATGCTACTTCCACCGTCCATTAGGACCTTTTTCAGCTCATAACCATTGACTTGTGGTGCCACCACCAATGCTAAGACTCCCGGGTGTTCTATCCTTTCCGGGTGATCTCTTCTTCTCCACGTTACGTCTTGCTCCGACCATCTCAGGTATCTCGGAACAGCCGAGGAAACCGAGTTTACTGCTTGCTTCAGTATCTTTTTATCCTTGTTGGAAATTCCTGTAGTATGCACATGATATTGTCCCAATTGCTTGGGGTTAGCTTGGAAACCTCCAGCTCCCCCTTGGTTGTTACCCGGGTTTCCGCCTGCCGGGTTACCGGCTGGGGGTGGGCCATTGCCCGGGTTTCCACCCGGACCCGGTCCTCCTCCCCGACCTGCGCCCCGCATGGCTCTGTTTACTTCCTCGTTCTTCCATCTCTGTAGGTCCGCGCACTGCTCCAACGAGTGGTTAGCCGGCCTACCGTTCCTGTTGTGCTTTGGGCATGCCATTCTGAAGATATCCCATTTGTTACCCGGCCTTGGTGGCCCTTGATAATTTCCTCCGTTGTGATTTCCAGTATTGAAATTTGCTTCTGCCCTAGGTCTCGAAGACCCGGCTTCTGTGCTAGCGACAAACTCGGAGCCTCCCTCAAACGGGCGCTTGTTCTGGTTGTTCCCATTGTTACCTCCATTGTTACCCGGCGTTGATCCATTGCCGGTTCTTCCACTATTATTTGTGTTCGCTTTTGCTTTCTTGTCATCGACATCCTCTTCTGTAGTATCCGTTGCGGCGTGTTTGTTGCATGCATCCATTAGCTCTCCCATCGTAACCTCTGAAGCATTCCGACTAGATTTCATGCGAGTTAACTTTTGCACTAAAGGTGTGTACTTGCACGTCTTTGCCATAGCTTGCAGCGCATCCTTGGGCTGAATATCTGTAGATGAATGAAGTATCTCCATAACCCGGCGCACCCAGCTGCGCGCCGATTCTCCCTTCTTCTGGACACATCGTTCTAGGTCATCAATAGTGAATAACTTTCTGCACGTCCCATGAAAGTGCTTGATAAACGCAGTTTTCAACTCCTCCCATGACTTGATAGATTCTTACGGTAGATTAGTGAACCATAACTTTGCTGCTCCTTCTGACATCATCAAATACATGAACTTGGCTTGAAGATTCTCGGATGCATTGCGAATCGACATAGCCATCTCGTAACTGCTCAACCATGTTTCTGGATCCATAGTCGGTTCATAATTCACAACTTTACCCGGTTCCTTGAATTTATCCGGGTAAGGCTCAGCCCTGATGTTATCCGACAGACACTTAGGCCCAGCGAGATTAGTCGGAACTGGCCTTACTCGGGAAACGTGTGATCCTGCGGGGGGTGCGGCTGGACGCGGTACTGCTGGTGGTCCATGCACCGCAGACCCGGCCGCGGCTCTCCTGGCTCTGGAGCTATCCACGATAGCTTGCGCTGCTGATGCTGCTGGTACTGCCTGAACGCGGGGAGGAGGCGGCATTTGCTGCTGCTCTTCCCTCCGCCGCGCTGAACTTGTCTGGATATTGCCGGCGTTGCCTCGTTGCTGGCTGATATATGGTGTCCCATGCATTCCACTTCTGTGATCCGGGTAATTAACTTGCTGCGCCACCGCAGTGCGCAATAGATCTATCGCCCGCCGGGTCTCCTCTGCGTGGGGTGACTCTCTCACGGGGATTTGATTCATTGCGAGTGTTGTTGCGTACACGTTATCCATGGGGTTGTTGTAATGACCTGCTGGTGTGCGAAATCGTGATGGTGGTGGTGGTGGTACTGTATTGCCGGTAGTAACTCCAGTCTGTGGTATGGGTAACCCGACCTGCACGTTTACCGGCTGTACTCCTCCGGTTGTTGGCTGATGTGCAGTTCCTTGGTTTGCCGCTGGGATCGGCTGATCCTGAGGCGTGATGAATAGCGTAGCCGGGTTTATAACTCCACCCATTGCCGGTAATCTGGTCTGATGCCTTTGACGTACTCTAGTTGTTTCTTCTCGTAGCCGGGTTTCCAACGCATCCAGCTCACGTTGGCGCGTGGCCATCCCTTGCCTTTCTGCTTCTACTTGCCTTCTCTGTTGCTCCAATGCACGACGGGCTACATCCAGATCCCTGACACGTTCCGCCGCGTTTTCTGGAGTGATAACCGTGGCCAGAACGGTGGGATCTAGAATCAAGTTGCTGTTGAATAAGGCCGGGTGTTGCGGATTTGAAGGACCCGCCCCTAGCGCCCGGTTTGCCAGATATCCAAACGTGTTTGCCTGCAACTTACTGTCCGCCGCATGACTGGTAACTGATGCCGATTCTCCGTCAACCCGGGTGAGAACCGGGTTTCCGTCAACCGGACCTTGCAGCTGGGCCAACGCTTGTGCTGCTCCAACTGCGGCCGCGGTCACGTTCCCCTGATTAAGATTGGTCGCAAGAGCCGTGTAAATCGCAACCTGGCGCACAATGCTTGGCGCAGATTCGTACTCTTCCTCTTCGCTGCTATTTTCCTCGTACCGGTCCTCCAGCAGATGCAAGATAGACTCGGTATCATCTTCTCTCATAACCCGGCCACGCGGGGTCCATACCGGCTCCTCCGGCTGTTCCATCTTCGTGGTGGGATCTTCTGTCGGATCTACCGTCCCGACCGATTCTTCTCCATCTGATTGAGCGTAGGTGGCCTCCCCTGACACAGAATCAAATCCAAAATCGTCAGGGATTGAACCGGACGTACGTACCATGCCGATGAAGACGTTGATCTGGCCGATCGTCACGACAGATCCGGATTCGAGCAGATCCGACTCTGGCCCCCAGCCGGAATCGTCCACCATCTTCTCTCCTTCGGGGTCGGTGTAGATCTCGCCGATGACAAGGTTCTCCATGTTCTTCCGAGCTTCTCCCGTGATGTAAACACCCTTGGACGTAGGCCCCATGGTGGGCGCCAACTGTCGTGGGATAATCACGGCAGACGTTACCGGCGGTAACTTATCTTGGGGCAAATCGACTCTGGTGTTTGGGAGAGGGTTTAGCTCAAGGGAGAACATGATGATATGCGATCTGGTAGCCGACAATCAAGTCGCCGAGTCTCCGATCTAGATATATTAACTCAACTCTCGTGTTACACTGGATACTCGATACCTAGCGATATTGCTCGAACTCTTGGATCTCTACTAAACTAAACCTAGGGGCCGGCTTATATAGTATCCGGACCCCCTGGCCTGCTCTCCAAGGCGTACTCTGAATCCTACCCGGACACTGCCTATAAACCCTAAACTTCCTTACCGAAACCCACAATCCGGGTTACCAGGCCTACGATCTTGGGCCTTCTAGAAGCTCCTTTATCCTAAGCCGGGTCTTTGCGCAGCGTCCTTTGGGCCGAGTTACTCCTTGGCGTTGGCCTACTGGGTTATCATCCCTCCATCAGGTATAGTCTGGACATGGGGGATACCATATCCCGACGGTAAAGAGCGTGAGGGCAAGCGTGGGGGAGTTGCCGAACGAGGACACAATGGCATATTTTACCCAGGTTCAGGTTAGCTGGATGATCCCTACTTCCTGCAAAGATCAACTATGGTGGGGGTAGCCGGGCACATGTTACAAGTTCCTAGGCTAGATCTAATTTTCGTCTACCATAGGGTTTATCTCGTCCGGCTTTATATAGATAGCTAGACTAAGGCTTACAGGAGAGATCAACTGTCTAAATATATAAAATTACAATCTATGGTAATTTGGGTTCCACATAACCCGGATGGGATTGTGGGCGCAATCCTGGATGCATGTAACATAAACTCAAAAATCACAATAATTTGAAACTTTTTGTTTTCATGTTATGTAAGGCACCAAAAATCAAATGAGAAGCAAAAAGTAAAAGAAAACAATAATTATACCAATGAATTGGGAATTAAAATCCAACTAACTTTATTTATTTATCTTTTCTCTTTTCAAAGTTATATTTTTAGCAAACCCTATGTCTATAAAATGTTTTCTTAAATTAATTTTAATTATAAAACAAGTTAAGGGACTTCAAGAAAACAACACCTTCAAAGGTGTATGCCTCTTAATTTTTAATTGACTTAGTTTCAATTAATTTATCTTTCTAAATTAGAAACAACATTAAGTTTCCACTAGTGTTACATTCATATTTTGAAAATATAAAATTCAAATGGGTTTGAAACCACACAAAAATGGTTCTATTTGAAAGAAATTGTTTTTACAAGAATTTAGAAATTGGTTTGAGATTATTTGAACCTTTTATGCAAAAAGTTATTAAAAATATATATAACAGAACAAAACAAAAGAAGAACAGAAGAAAAGAAAAACCCTAGCTCCCCACCGCACGCGCAAAGAAAAACAGCAAGTAGCCCACCAAGGACCAAAACAAGCTGGACCGAAACCAACCCAGCAGTAGCCACCCCGGCCCTCTCTTTGTTTCAGCCCCCGGCAGGTGGGTCCCACATGATGAAGTCATCCCTGACGACATCATCTCTAACCTCCCGACCAGCGCCCACGTTCCCCACGACCTCGCGCACGCCCCACTCTCGTCCGTGCTCAAATGACCCTACCGCACCCCTCCTTTAGCTCCCTGTGACAAATGCTCTGTTTCCCCTCTCCCTCCCTCGCGAATCCGACCCCTAGGCTCTGCAGATTTCTCGCCGGACTTTCTCTCTCGCCGTAGCTGGAGCACGATTCTGACCACTGCGGTGAGTCCCCACCGCCACCACTAGGCGTCCTTGGTTCCCCTCTCTCCCGTGAACCTCCTAATGTCCTTCTCGTCCATTTCTTCGTAGCAGATCCTCGCCGCCATCCTCTCCCGAGTGTCACCGGAGCCGCGCCGCCCGAGTTTGCATGCCGCCGTGCACCAAGTCCCTCCCCGTGCATGTTGTTAGCCCCATCGAGACCGTCGTGCCGTCCTACGCATCCTAATGCCCTCCCTGCATCCCGTAGAACACCAGAGCGACGGGGGCAGTGAACAACTGTACCGCTGGCCACCGTGCCTCCATTGTCCGGCGAACCCGAGCGCCAGGTGAGCCCCCTCCTCTCTCAGCCGTCCGATCTTCCCTAGACGCCTAGGATTAGATCTAACCTGAAGGGATAAACCCCCGTTGGATCTGGATCCAACCGACCAGAGCAGTCCACTTAACGATGTCATGGCCTACTCAGCAGCCACGCCAACGCCTAGTCAGCCAGCCCAACCAATCCGTAAGCGCCACGTGGACAACCTTATCCAGAGGGTTTCTGTTTATTTTTCCGAATATAATTAATTGCCAGAATTGTAGAAAACACCCCGGATCTTAGAAACCTCATAACTTTTGAACCATAAGGCCAAATTTAGCAAACTTAGACTTTTTGCAATCCCCTGAACATGTAGAAAACTTTTGGCACTGTCCAAATTAAAATTAGACAAACTTAAATTGGTTGAAATTTAAATATGCTTGTTTGATGGTTTGTGACATAATTCAAATTCTACAAATCCAAAAATTTCAAATAAAATATTTTTTGGAATCCTTAGCATGTGTACTTTCATAACTCTGTCCCAAAATAATAATTGAACCAATTAAAATGGAGTTTAGAATTTAAATAGCCATTTGAGTATTTTGCACCTAGTTTTAATTCTATAAATAATTTTAATTAGTTATCTTGTGGAAAATTGTTCCATTTAGTAACCTTAGACCATAGAAACCAGTACCCAACCTATTTGTGACCAGAGAACCCATTACATGTAATCCTTGTCATATAAATCACCCATAGTAATAAGCCATTATAAATTAAGTGTAGTTTGATGAAAACCCCCTTTAGGAAAATTGTGGTATGATAATTTTGATCAAACCAACACCAATTTTATGTTGACCTTATGTAAATTAACTTTTGGACCAGAAACCCCTAGCCCAATACCTTTTGTAATTTTGCAACCCATGTTGTAAATTGCTTCAACCCTACTAAACCAAATCCATGAAATAAATCATGTTTGTCATGGTTTTGATTTCTAAAACCCTTAAGCCCTAAAACTTATCAAATCCACTTATTTTGTATATTGAGTGAAGTGATATTCCTTTACCAACCCATACCCTAGTAGCTAACCCTAAACCCTTTTACCAATAATTCTTTTTGTAGATTGAATTATGTGATAAGCCTTACCCAAACCACGATAATACCTTTTCATAAATTGAATTATTGTGATAAACTTGAACTTGTCCATACAGGACCAAAACATAACCATATCATTATAATTCCTTTTGCATATTGAATTATGTGTCAAGACCTTGTCCATGTCAACACCAATCAAGTTGAATAACATGTTATGCTTCTGTATTGTATATTGTTTGTTGGTGAATTGCTTGTTTATTGTTATTCATTTATATTATTTAGATTGTACGGAGAGCAACGTTCTATTTGTAAAGAGAGTGCCTCTATACCAACTTCCACAAGGCAAGTGATGCTCATGTCCCACTTTTTATTGCATTAGTGTTTTCAGTAGTGTGCACATCAATGTTATTTCCTGCTGACTTTGGTCCTGGAATAATCATTGACATTATCCAGTTCTCTTGTTTCATACACATCCATGGTGGCAAGTTATATGGGATCAGAATGACAGGGCATGTAGTGTGTGATATACTCATGAGCCCAAAGGGGTTGAATCCATCTGAAGCAAGGCCAAGCCGAACACTGCGAGCATCTTTTGCGAATTCTTTCTGATTATATTTATCATCAAGGCTTTTCCAGGCCTTTGAATCTGCAAGATGCCTCATTGCCATCATCTTTATGTTTCTCCTGATGCCATTTCATATCAGTTGACATATCTTTAGTCATGTACAGCCTTTGCAGTCTTTGAATGAGTGGGAAATACCATAGAACTTTCCGTGGCACTTGCTTCTTTGATTTACGGATCGATGAATCAGCTTTGTCTACGGTTGGACTTTATTTCCATCGAGACGTATGACAGACAGGGCATTCTTGGGCATCAGCATACTCATTACAGAATAGCACACAATCATTATAGCACGCATGTATCTTCTTGTAATCTGGTCCAAACTCTCGAATGACCTTCCTTACTTGTGCGAGATTAGTAGGAATGCAGTGACCCTTTGGCAGCACCTCCGTGAACATCCACAGCATTAAGTCACATGCTCTGTTGGTCATCCCAGACACACACTTGATTTGGTAAAGCTTCACAATTAAAGATATCTTTGTGACCTCCTCACAACCTGGGTACAACGATGTTTATCCCTCTTCCAATAGTTTGTAGAACGCCTTTGCAGATGCATTTGGCTCCTGTTTCATTCCATCACCGCTCGTGTCTCCTGCATTACTTCCCACTTGTGTGGCCCTTATGAGAGTTTGGAGCATGTCACATATCCCTTCACCACCATCTGCAGCGTCTTCATCATCAGAATCCTCAGCCATGTTGTCCTCCTCGGGTTCACCATGGAATACCCAATTTTTGTAGGACAGATCCATCCCATTCTTAAGCAAGTGCACATGGATCTCCTTTTTAGTTTTATGAGCATTATTCAGACATTTCGTACACGGGCAAAAAATTCTTGCGTCTGGTTGAGCACCATCAAAACTAAATTCCAAGAAACACTCGATGCCACTTTGCCACTCCACAGAATCTCTATCCTTCTCCATCCAGTTCTTGTCTTCTGACATTTTGTGTTATCTCCGTTTAGCCGGTCTTGTAAAAAAAAAGGAGCAGCATTAGTTCACATGTAAGTATTTCGAAACAACACAAACATCAGAGAGACAGACATAATGGTCTTTCAAGTCAGTAAGAATTGCAGGGGATTACATTAGACATTACTTCACAACACAGCGTTCGATTTAAACTAACACTTACACCTGAAACTGACATGGCTATGAAAATATAAAACCTACTTCGTACCCGAATTCCTGGCATTGCTATGAATATTAAACTAACACTTACAAGTGAAACTGATAAAACAGACACGCATATGTGAACACTAGCAGCTAGTCTATCTGACAGCAATTGCAATCGCCATTAATTGCAGGATAGAAACCAAGGATTTCATCAGTATTGGTACAAACCTTGTAATTGCGTCTGACGAGCGGCGGAAGCAGCGGTTGAGTACAAGTCGGCGGGGCAGCATTGGCGGCAGTTCAATAGTTTACGCTAATCGAATTCGGATGGCGGCGAGGTAATAGTGGCGGATTGGTCGGTCGCGCAGGGCCGATAGGGCGGCAAAGTCGCCTGAGGGCGGATAGGGCGGCGTTGTCGTGTGGGGGCAGGGTAGTTTGGAGGAGACCGGGCGGACATACATAGCCCTTTCGCTCGCCCAATGGCCCAACCGGAGTATGGGCCTATTAATTGTACAATTTGTCTTCACAGCCCATTTGGCTTGTGAACAATATGTTTTTCCCTTGGCAATAACGTTCAAGTATTATAAATGCTATATTAAGTTCTACTAGTTTCATTTTATGATTAAATTTATTCATTTCTTCATTTCTAAATGCGTTGTTGTGTTAATATTCAACACTAGTCGGAAAAGCCCTGTTAGTGGTGTGGTTTTTCTTCAATTCTGGCGTGAAACTCGTACGCCAAAGTGGTCTAGGTGTCCACTGGCGTGTTTCTGGACTCGACACAGCTTACTACATGATCATTGGCGTTGATGTCATAGTCCACATCACTATCCTATAGAAATCGGTAAATAAAAAGGGTATGTAATATTGTCTAGAAGCACACAAATGGTATTCAATTATGAGATAACATAACAACCATTAAAAAAAATCGCATAAACATTCATAGATTAAACCAGATAGTACTCAGCATTAACATATAATCTAAAAGTTCGCATAAAGCTAGAACTCTCAGCTACGACCACGATACCTACTCATCATCTGACTGAATAATGACAACATGTGTATCCTCAGTAGGGAGCTATGGGAACATCATCCTCGGTGTCTTCAGCATCGTCAGGTCGATCGTAGAGGAAGTAGGTGGACACATCACCTTCATCGAGATAGAATGTCAATCTCCCTGTTGGATCCATCTCGTAGCGTCCACAACCTGGCCCCATTGCTGACCACTGAAGTATGTTTTTCCATCCTCATGTGTGACTACAACTTTGTGCTGGTGGTCTGGCACTCTCAAGCTCACCAAATTCACCTCGAGAGTTCTAGGGTGGTCCCAAATTGCAACTTGAATATGCTCCAAAAAGTCACGCCTGAATCAACAAGGTATGATTTGTAAAAAAACAAGAAGTACACATTTTTAGTACAATTTTTTTGTCAGTTTTCAAAAAAGTAGATTGACCCAAAGTATATACCAATCTGTTTTAAACCCCTTTGGTAGAACAATGGTAAATTTCTTGTTCATGCACTCCTTGTAGCCACACTGTTCACGTACATCCATTGCCTGCGGTGGTGCGTTCCATACACTGAATTCAGATACACATCTAACCATTTACCATTCAAAAATCAACTTCAATCTAACAATGTACATCTAATTTTGGTGGCTGAATAAACTTAGATCTAACAATGAAAATCTAATTTCTAAGTCGATCTACATCTAAAATCACAATAATCATCTAACATATAACTCAATCTACATCTAAACCTAACAATGAAAGGTACGGCAGCCGGGGAAACTTACCTGCGGCGCGACGGCTGGACGGCGCGAGGACGACGATGGCGGTTGCGGCGGCGTTTGTCGCGGCGTCGTTCCGTCGGGTGTCGGTGTAGGCGGCCCCGTGGTCGCGGTGGTCCGTCGGTGCCGTCGAGAGGGCTAGGCCGCGGAGGGGGATCGGGTGGCGGAGAGGGCTAGCCGTGGCGGCGGTGGGGGATCGGGGGGTGGAGAGGGAGAGGAATCGAGTTCGTGTGTGTAGCAGTTGGTGTGCGTGTAGCAATCGATTAAATTAGAGTATAAATGGTTTTTCCTCAAAATTTTCATTATGTGAACGGTGCCTCCACATTTGATCTTTCTTAATGATGAAGCCAATGATAAACCGTGCCCACCACATTTGATTCCCTCATCCTGGTTAAATGTTGTTGCACCGTGGTGGCGCATGCTGGTGGTCGGTTCGTCCGGTGGTTGCGAGGCACCTAGGCGACGGATCGTTAGGGATGGTGGTGAGGGTGTGTTTGGGAGAAATCCTTGTCGGAGTACCGACATTAGAGCGGTGTCGCCATCGGGTGGCATCCTCCCTTCATGAAGGGCATCGCGTCTACCCTGCATCCGCGGCCCCGATGTGCCGGGGGAAACCCTAGAAGCGCGACTATCCATGTTGAAGGTGTTTATTGGTATTTGACGTCCCAGTGTTAGAAGCGTGGTGGTAGTTTGTAGGTAGGCGCAGCGGTCGTTTCGTCGATCCACTTCTGTCACCTTTTCTTTTCTTCTTTTGCATTTATTGGTTGTCGCCTCAGCCGGCGTTGTATCAAAACTTTTGTACCGGGTGGTTGCTATATTAATATAGTGGTGATTCATCCTATTTCGCCAGAGCATGGGTAGAATATCCTGTGATACTAGCCCTCTTGCATGCTCCCATGGTACCGTTTCGAATAAATGAAGTTTTGGTGATTCAAAAAAATCTAGGAAAAATCACGAGTGTTCACATGAAAAATTTCTACAATGTGTAATAATTTTATGTCCAGATACGAAACTAATATTGAATAACCAAAAAGACAAATCCAAATGTGAATATATAGTGCATTTTTGCTGATTTGTACTTTTTGTTTCTCAATGTGTAGGTCGAATTTGGACCTGAATTTTTTTAACATTATGTAGACAAATTCTTTGGGAACATTAATATTTTTTTCCGGAATTTTATGAAACATCTATAGTTGATTTTTTTAATAGGTAGCATGGGAGAAGAAGGGGCTAGTATCACTGGATATTTTTTCCATTGAGCATTTGTGGTTTGCACCCTTGTTTACATTTATATGAGTCATAAAATTCAATAAAGTAAAGCAAAAATGGTAAAGCTCAGCATAAAAAACAAAATGACAGCATGAAAGTAGTAAAACTAAAAAAACATAACATTTAAATTGTGTGAGAATTCGGCAATCTAATATAGAGTCTTAACACGATTTTTTTATTGTAGCAACGGGGCTGCATGCATATAGTTGCACACAGAAACCATCATCACGGCATTCCTATTACAGACCAATTTCAGGGACATTGGTAGCAAACAAGTAGAGCCCTTCAATGCACTGGTATAGCAAGAACATCATCTTGTCACCCTGTTTGAGATGACTTTCCTTCGCCATGAACTCTTTCCACCCGCCGACGCACAAGCGACCATCAAGCTCAGAAATTGAATATGTCGATGTCACCTCAGTTTTCGGGTAGCAAACAATAGTGATGGTACCATTTCTTTCCATATGTGCAGGAATTAGACGGCTTGGGATTTTCTGTTGCATGCAAAGACTTAAAGTCAAGAGAAAAGTTATCGAAAAATAATCATGTTAAAAGAAAGGAAAATAGAACAAGTGTACACGTATTACTTTGCGCATAAGAGAATATGTGTTAAAGATTTACCACGGGTTTATTGAAGTTCTCGCTGTTTGTCCAATTCAGAGTACGCAGCACTCCGACAACCAGTTCTGCTTCCTCATACTCTCCAGCTCTGTGGAACAGAACAGTGTAATCCAAGTTTTCAACAGCGTCGATCACTGTCTCCATCATCCTCCATTAAATCATGGTCCCATCAGTGCTAGAGAGTGAGTCAACAATGTGACGCCTCTCAGGGGACATCTGGTAGTATGCTGTAAAAATTTAATACGCCTAAAATTAGTGGAGTACACATGCCGCAACCAAGTAATATATTAATGTTTATGCGCACAACATAATTTTTTCTATTAAGTAAGAACTTACATGGATGGATGATTGGGTCATTTCCAGTTATGACCTCAGTTTGTTCTCGACGTGTGTCAGTTTTGAATATTAGCTCCATACCAACCTTTAATTTGTAAACCCTGCTAAATTCTTTCCAATATTTATATGAATGATTAACACATGACACAATGAGTACTAGGACCGGTAGATATGCTACGTATATTACATGTGAATAACCACAAAAAAATCAAATCCCATTTGTACATGAGTAGATTAGAATCCTTACCGTCTTCTCCTCAAATCCCTCTACAAGGGTTATGACGAAATAATCAGTAGTCATGGCCTCACTGCCACACATCCCGAGTTTGTCAAAACAAACTGGACACTGCGAGAAAAAAGAATAAAAACCATCAGATCTGGTGTGATAATCACGATCAAGAGGAAAAATGATGCGTAAGATCTAGTTGGCACGTCTTTGATTGGCTTCATGATCGAAGTGCAGGGTGCGCCGGACGGTAGACTACTTCTAGGTCAAACTTGTGCGGAAGGGCTGGCGGCGGCGAACACGTGGCGAGGGAGGCGTGTGAACGAGGCGGTTTACTGCGGGAGAATAATAACACGCACCCTGCCTTAGGTCAAGCCGTAGACTAGCTAGGTTTGATGGGACAATTCGTGGGCCGCGCTGGCCATTGTGTAGGTTTAGTAAATTAAAAATAGGCTTATTAGTTTAGGCCCACAAACAAGTGACTGCTTTGTACAACCTTGTGTCTATGTACACACGGCACATGTGTTTCCCAATTTTTTTCTATCGATTTCACACGGAAACCACTTCGACTCTGCTCCTTCCACAATTAATATTCCCCTGTACTTCTCTGTTTTCCACTCGTATTCTCCACTGCATCTTCTTCCAACCGCTGCACTCCACTTTCTTCCTCTTCCAACCGCTCCCCTCTCTTCTTCTTCCAAGCATGGATGAACAGAAGTATTTCTGCCACACGTTGAAGGTCCCTATCCATGGCGAGGAAACCATCGACGTCACATACACCAACGACCCTGCCGAGGTGCAGAGTATTGTAGACATGTACCAGCAGTGGATTGATAGCGGACAAGAAAGGTTCATGGGCCTGGATTTCGAGTACGCATCCCACAAGTTGGAGATCGAGAAAAAAGTCGCCGTTCTTCAGCTTGCATTCCGCCGCCACGTCCTGGTGTACCATCACTCCAGGTAAAAGGCATTTTTCCTCTTGTTTTCTGCAACTAGTACTCATCTAGATGTTCTTGTGATTGCTATTTGGTTATTCCTGTTTGTTGTGATTGGTGTTACTACTACTTTTTTCCTCTTATTTTCTGCAACTAGTACTCATCTAGATTTTCTGCAACTAGTACTCATCGAGACGTGCATGCGTAGCAGTTTTCTCACGCCTTTTTTCGGATCAGAGGGAGTAGTACTTTTCTAAATTCTTGTTACTTGTGTACTTCAGTGGTGACTGGTGGCAATCTGCGACGCTGGCTGGTCTTTTTCGTTTTGGCGGCGTCAAATTAGCAATTGTTGACACCAACAATGACAAGAAAGTGCTTGCGAGAACCTGGAACTTTTCTATTCCAAAAGAAAATTATGATGATATCCAAGATCTATACTTTCATGTGTTCAACCAAAAGAAAGTTGGAATGGCTACCATGGCAATAAAACTTATTGATCCCGTCTACAAAGACATGAATAAGAAGGATTATCGGTGGCACAACTACTGGGACAACAAAAAGCTAGACATGGAACACATCACCTATGCTGCAATTGATGGGTTCCTCTCCCTAGAGTTGTACCGTGTGCTCAAGCCCATGAGTGACGCCAAGAAGGCCGGAGAGGGAGGCAGATCAAGGAGGGAGAGGGCGAACCACACTTGGCACTAGATCACTTGCTGTGGCGTAGTATATATGCTACTTTTGGTCTTTGTAATTAGAGTTTATGTGTAAGTGTCGATGAAAATTATTCGAGTAGTATGTAGTATGTCGCTCTTGAAGTACGCTTTGAGCTATATCTGATTAGTAATGCAAATTATGTTACGTGAAGTCTGGTTTGAACTCAATGACAACTCTCCCTCGCTGGCGGTGTTCGAGTCGGCCCCTCCTCGAGGCAGAACTAGTCCTGCCGCCCTTCTCCTTTGGGTGGTGCGTCGACTAGGGATGTCAAGATGGAGTTTGTTATTCCTAAAAGGCACCAGCATCGGTGGCGACGCGGCTCTGATCTTTGTTTAGGAAAGGCCTTCTCTTGTGTTTGGTTTTTGCGTCTGTGGGGCAGTTCTCGGACTAGCCGGTGTGGAGTGGTGTAAGTGATAATGTTGCTCGCAACGAACTATCGAGTTCATGTACTCAAACCACCATCTCCTATAAAAATCAGGTGCCCAATTGCGTACCCTCGAAAAAAGAAACAACTCTTTAACAATATTAATAAGTTCTGCTAAATGATAACATAAAAAGGACATAGTGTTTCACATAGTGCATCATGCAGTAGTACGGGAAGCAACACATAGTTTAAACAAAAGAAACATTGTCTTCACAGGTACAACTTAGAAGATCTTGATAACTGGGCCATCTTCCATGGGATCATGTCTGAGTGGAATGAGGGAATTCACCTTACGGAAGGTGACTTGTTCTCCCAGCCACTCGTACCTCTTCCCGTGACACCTTAGCACGTCCTGCTTACGCATCTTGATGTAAAGATACGCGGAGTCTCCCTCTTCGTGAGACTGGACAATGCGCTAGTTGGTATTACCCAACTTGCTAAGGAGTATACGTGAAACCATGAAAGACGATGGTCGCTCGTTCGGCGTTACCACAGCTGAAGAACCTTGTCGGTGTGCACCCCCTTTTACTCCTTAAGCTGAAGTATCACCAGATTGGAGACATGGACTGTGCAAGCTGACTTTTCATCAACATTTGGTGATCTTGGAGGTTCTTCTTCACCATCTTCATCATCTTCATCATCTTCTCCAGAGTCTTCTCTAGAGCCTCTATCCAGAGAACCATGACCATCTGACATAGCCAGTCCCCCATCAGATGACTCTTCTTCAACTCTCGGCTCCTAAAATGCAATAAGACAATATGTTAAATGAAAATTGAAGTTCCTCATTCGTTTTTAACTTTGATATCACTAGGAAATGTTCCCGTGCGTTGCAACGGGAGAGAATATTTTGATGAACGTGTACTGCAATTTCAATAAGCATTTGTTGCGGGAATATTCAGAAGTACACAATCAAGACTAAACGCGCCTCACCCTAGTCAAATGCTTTGTTGCCGACCTAACCCTAGCTAAATGCATCTCACCAAATACATGGTTGTTGTGGAAGTGACGTGTAGAGCGCTTACTCCGCCTCAGAGCCGAGGTCGATGAAGACCTCGTCATGTTTTTCTTTGATGCGCTTCCACTATGTCTCCTCCTTGTGCCCGCTGTCCTGGGCGGCCCCCTGCTCGTGGATCTTGGTGTCAAGGGCCTCTTCCGACGCCTCCCTTTGTGGCATGCGCATCCTAGCATCGGAGAAGCAGTCCTTGCCGTCGGGGCCTGCTACCCGCTTGTGGTCGAGCTTCTCTACCGTGCAGTAGAAGAGGGTACGTGGTAGCTTGAGGCTGGCGTTGGTGTACTTTTGAATTGCGCGCTTACGGATTCTAACAGAGGCGACGAGCTTCTTGCGCTCTTCGTCAGAGTTGGTCGGAGAAAGGCAGCTGCGCCCACTTGAGCTACTTCCAAGTACAATGGTGGTGCTAGATCTGCTAGTGCCTAGTGGATTTCTCGTCGGCGGTGTTGGATGGCGCGATGGATCTCTCAACAGCGATGGCTCAAATCGGGTTTTCACCTGAATAGGCGCCGCACGTGGTAGAAGTAGGGAACGCGGGGTGAAATTCTCGGGCCACTGAAAAGTGTTTTTAGGCCAGGCCAAATATAGGGGCTCTGTGCTGGCAAACATGCAGGCCGGACCAATATATTCGCAGGAATTTTTCACTTCTGCGGGGTTTTCAGTATCTGCTAGAGATGCTCTTAGGGAAATATCCTCCCTTTCTTCGTCTCTATCTGTTGCACATATAAATTCTTACAATGGACATCTTCATTGACAAAAAAAAGAATACTGACCGGAACCCGAGCATCAAGATCCAGACTATGCACCATCTTAGTGAAAACCACACCGCAAAATATGTATTAAACATTGAATTCATGACAACAAATGTGTAGCGACACGCATCACCATAGACTTTGCTATGGTGGACAACAAAGCCTTAATCGGTTGTCGATGCGCAGCACAAAATTTTCTCTCGGAAACCCACATAATAAAATCAGTTTGTAATCCAACAAACCAAAATGTGTGACACCGGTAACTATGCAAATGAAACAACCTGAAGAACAAGAATAAATAAGTGTTGCTCTTTTATCACCAAAACCAATACAAATCAAGAAACAGAAATTCATCAAAATCTTACTTTAGTGCTAAAACTCGCAAGATGTCACAATAGTGCAGTCTTTAATTATAAAGAAGCAGAAATGTCCATGTTTTGCAATGGGAGAGAAGTTAGAGGTCTCAAAGTAAAAGTCAGCTTCAACGTGTTCTGGGGTCAAAAGCGTCACCGCCTTCCTATGTTGCCGCTTCAGTTAGACCATGCCGTATGCCTGCGTTAACAACAACATATCAGAAATGTCGACACCACCTCGCTCTCTCCGCAAAGTCCTCTTCCTTCCTCAGGATTAGGAGAAAGACAATGGCTACGGTGGCAAGAAACACTCTCTTCATTTGTGAGACTTTTTTTCCTTTTCTGCAAACAATGGAAGCAGTGGAGATCAAATATGAGGACAGAAAAAACCAAACTTTCCCCGTACAATAATTAAACTTCCGCAAAAAGAAATTGAACTTCACGTGATCCACTATAATTCTATTCTCTAAGCAGAGTTAATCATAGTTTAATTCATGTTTGATGTCATCCTTTTTTCTTCCATCTATGTAATTCTCTACAACCAGCGTTGTACCATATGTTCAAAAAAGAAAAATAAATACATACTATCTACCACCAGCATGAAAGATTTCCCATCAGCACACCACCTGGACCCTATGTAAACTGGCTGGTTAATTGTTAAGGTGGGAAGGGGCTGCAAACGGGCAGCAACTCGGCCTACCATACTGAAGACAAAACACAGTGCACCATTCTGCCCGGGTATAGCGAGCACACGATCAGGCTTCAGCTCTAGGCGACGAAGAGCCTGTAGCTTTGAGAGGCTACAAGCCTACAACGGTGAACTCGCTGCTGGCTTATCACGGAAGGGGAGACACAAGAGACAGGATTGCACAGCTGATCTCTCTACCAATTTATTCTGAATGCAAATGAATCTTTCCATCTCTCTCTCAAAATATCTGACTGCCGAAAAATAGCAGCAGCAGCGAGTCATCTCCTTTAACAAAGACGCACCAACAGTTCAGCCATTTCCTGACCAAAACACATCAGCAGTTCATCCACACCCAGCCAAAAACACAACACCGCCTCAACAATCGGCATGTCCCGGACCCTGCTTCTCCTGTATCCATCTCCACCACTGACGCCACCCTGGTCACCTACTCAGCTTAGTGCACCGGCGACGCCCTGGTCATCTGCGCACCCCTCTCTAGCTGCAGCTCTTCCCCTCAACCACATGCCATGCCACGGCTTGGCCCCGACCTAATCAGCTATTTTTCCAAGAGGTGACCTGGAAGTCTACTCAGTTCATATACAACTCATATTGGTGTGGAAATAGCTGCCCATGTCACGAGGTCTTGGTCCTCCACCTTGGTCCCCGGCTTCTCGCCGTCGCAGGCCACCTGCGGACACTCGCTGAGCTGCACCGGGTGCCGCTGCTCTGCTCATGCCGAATCCAGAGGCCATGGTGGCGTGCGGAGAAGCATGGAAATAAACCCAATCGATCCCCAAATCCTCTAGCTTGCCGGATGTTCTGGCTGGTCGGCGAGACGTCGAGCAGCATCCGACCACCTCCTTCTTTATCTGGGTAGCATCCAACGACGGCGGTTAGGCGAGCACAGACAAGGCCAAGCGGCCCGCACGGGTGAGCCGCAAGCAGCGGCGAGAGCGAGACGGCGACTCGGGCGTGAGCGGGAACGAGACTTCGGCAGGCAAGCTGCAACTTGGGTAGCGGCAGCGACTCGAGCCGGTGGTATTTCTTGTGCGCATGTTCCTGTGCAACTGCTTAGTGAGTCGCAGGCCCGCAGGGTTCCTAGAGGATGATCCGGCGATCCGGATTGACCATGAAAGCTCGGTTACAACCTTCGATGGCGAGCGAACTCCGGCGAGATCATGGGATCGATTTGTTGGTAATCACACGGCGAGGAGCGGGGATATATACAGTTGAATTTTCGTGGGCGAGGAGTCAATCAACAAACCGAGCGATCTTTTGATTCGCAAGGAACATGAGTTCGGTATGAACTCGTTACGATTACGTGCTGGCCGGCGGGGTCACGTACTCACGGTGCATGCACGGATCCGGACTGACAAAAAATTAGGGAACACGCGTGCAAAACAAAATGGACACGAACACTACGAATCACGCGTGGACGAACAAAAACGTACCAAGAAGAAAACGTAACGCTTTTAGTGGGAGGGTAATATTAGTGGGAGGGTAATATGGTAAAATTGATTGTTGGACCACAAGAAACCTTCCTCTCTTTATTATTATTATTATTATTATTATTATTATTATTATTATATATATATATATATATATATATATATATATATA